>JAXCGZ010004002.1:45000-97500 GCA_037179515.1 Halocaridina rubra
ATAATATGCTTAAAAAATAGAAGAGTATAAGAGCGCAGTCTTCAACTTATTACACTAATCTAGGAGATCGAACAATACCTTTTTAAACAAACTTGTGATCAACCTCAAAATATGAGCAGGGAACCAGGTTAACCACATATCTCAAAGAATAAAAATGTAAGTCATTTACAAAAACCTTTCTTACTTTTTCTGCAACAAAATGACATTCAGCTTTTGGATATTTCCCGTCAATTCTCGCTCTAGCTTCTTCTCAAAGATGCACATCATGAATTTTTTCTTCAGGGCACTGAGGTTAGGCAGAGACGAACACGAGGGAACGTTCAGGAGCGTGGAGAAAAGCTCATTCCATAGATGTTCCACCCAATACCTGTTCAAGAATAAGTAATACAGATTATATTGACAATACCTTACATACTGGCTATGCACAATGAAGCAATGTGTAGATGGTGTATGTACAACTGTCACTAGTCTTACATGGTTTTAAATAACACAATGTTCAATATACACAGTTGAAAAAAATACAATGTCATTTAAATTTCCACCCCCAAAATAATACATCATAATTAGAATGCTATTTTACATATGTTCAAATTGTATTTGTCATGGAACCAATTAAGTGTAAGATGAGAATGACCGAACTCTCAACATGCACTGCTGTTGAGTCACGTAGAAGTATGCCTGTTCTCAGAGCTAATGCTCTGATTTGAAAGTAGTGTACAACTATACACCTCATTGTGAGTTTTTTTCTAAGCAGAATAAACATATGTAACTAAGGGATTGATAACTATTAAAATATTCATTACTGTGATGTGAAGAAAAATATAAAATATCTTTTATATACAGTATATTCAATAAATAAACTTTAAATGAGTAAAAATATCATGTTATTTTCTGACCCCGCTAAAAACAACGTTTCTGAAGTATAATATCTATCTCTTAAGAATGGCTGCAGAATGCTTGGCTCGAAAGGTGACATATCCACATTCAAGCCCACAGTGGGGTGATAAGAAGGGTGTCCTGCTTTAATGCCCCAGTTTCAATCCGTCTGTATCCACTCTCAAATGGGGTACAGAAAAGAGAAAAATAAAAATAATAATAACAATAATAATAATCTTACCTTTTAATAGTGGCTCCTTTTAACTCCCATTTTCCACTAGGGCCCTTCTTCACATCCATGTATGAGCCAAAGAGAAGACAGTAAGCAATGGAAGCAATTCCAAACAAATCGGTTTGGTATGTCCAAGGGAGGCCCTCTCTCATTTCACAGCATGTAAAGCCTTCAGTTGTCACCTTCAATAATAGTAAATTAATGAGTGGGTGCAAAGACAAAGTCGCTTGGTGGTGAACCACATTTTGAAAAATGAAAAAATATTAAATGCTTACCATTTAAATTGGGAGACTAATTAGGTGGTTATTTCCTATAGGTAAACATGCTTATTCATCCTCTGCCTGGTGATCACTGGGTCCACGTGATTGGAGAGGGGGATTGGGCCCCAGCTATATGGTCAGCATATAGTCAGGGTCTAGTGCATTCACCATCTCTAACCTTTGACCTTTCACATGGTATTTCAGCAAGAGGCACCTAAAAGATACAACTGGGGCCAGGAAGCAATTCCTCTCTCTAAACATTGCTATGACAACAAAAACACACAAGATACACACACACTTGACAGGTAATCATGGATCATTCTTAAAAAGGAAAAATACTATCATAAATTAGTAATGTAGCTATCTCAATTCCTGGTTGGCAGAGAAAAAGAATTCTGGCCTCATATTGACAGCCTAAGCATAGCAATAGTATGCCACACTCCGGAGATGACAGACCCGTGCTTGATCCCACGATAAGAAGGGCATCCAGCCTCAATTCCCCAGCTTTAATAAGTCTAAGTCCAACTCCAAACGGGGATTAATAGTGAAACGCACAATGTAAATAAGTAAATGAAAAATAAAAAATATATTATTGGTGCCACAGAAGGCAATTTAATTAAAATGAGGAATAGGGGATTGGCAATTCCTAATTTGTTGCAGTTCAATTCTAGATATATTAACTGATGAGAGAGACAAGAAAAGGTGGGTATAAGCACAAGCCCTGGTGCATCCCTACTGCCTCAGCTCTTTTCTTACACTGTCACATTCTAACTGGCTTCAGCAGAATTTGTCATCACTTATATACATATACAATAGCCTCAATCTCCATATAAAGAGGTTGGCCCAATCAAAGTACACATATTCAGCAAAGCTAAGCATACCTAGGTCACTCTTCTTAGATCTTTTGAGTTCCAAATTTAATCAACTTTCTTGCATAAATTCGTGATATTATTCTATCTATCTACCTTGGCTGCTTCCCCCTTTAATTGGGGGCTAGCCGACATCAAAAAAAGAAAACAATAGGGGGAGTACTTTGCTCTATGGGCAATGACGAGGGAGCTAGCGACCGTTCAGATGGCACTGCTGGAGTGCCACAGCTCATCCTCCTGGCTCTTCCACAACCTGTGTCCCTTCACAACTGTCAACTCCCCTACCACAGGGCTACCTATGTAAGATGCAGCCCCATGGTAACAACAGATGCCCATCAGAGCTGCGTCACAATCGCTCGCCACTCATTCCTATTCCTAGCACGCTCGCTTGCTTCCCTCACATCCATCCTCCTATCATTCAGGGCTCTCCTTACTCCATCCATCCACCCAAACCTAGGCCTCCCTCTAGCATTTCTCCCATCAACTCTTGCATTCATCACCTTTTTCAGCAGTCTTTCATCATCCATCCTTTCCACATGGCCAAACCATCTCAGAACATTCATATCTACTCTGGCTGCAAATTCTCTCCTCACACCCGTTCTTGCTTTCACCACTTCATTCCTAACCCTATCCAATCGAGATACACCAATCATACTCCTCAGGCATTTCATCTCATACACATTTAGTTTCCGTCTCTCACTTACTTTCATACCCCATAACTCTGATCCATACATCACAGTTGGCACAACCACTTTCTCATACAAAACTTTCTTAACATTCATTTCCAACCCTCTATTCTTCATCACTCCTTTCAACGTATCCAACACTTTACATCCTTCATTCACTCTGTGACACACATCTGCTTCCACTCCACCATTTGCAGCTATAACCGAGCCTAAATACTTAAACTGATCAACTTCCTCAAGTCTCTCTCCATTCAACATAACATTCAATCCAGCACCATCCTCATTTCTTCTACACCTCATAACCTTACTCTTTCCCACATTCACAAGCAACTTCCTTCTCTCACACACCATTCCAAATTCTGACACCAACTGACACAGCTTCTCCTCTGAATCTGCCACCACCACAGTATCATCTGCAAACAGCAACTGATTCAGCTCCCACTCGATATCATCCCCATCTACCATTCTCAAACCTCGACCATGCACTCGCTCATTCACCTCTCTTACGACTCCATCAATATACAAATTGAACAGCTATGGTGACATCACACATCCCTGTCTCAATCCCACTCACTCACTTCATTCCCAACCTTAACACTAGCTCTACTGCCCTCATACAAACTCTTCACTGCATGCAACAATTTACCATTAATTCCACATCTCAAAAAAAAAAAATATATATATATAAAAATCTGATCTATACAACCTCTACCTCTCCTAAAACCACTCTGCAATTCTGCAATCACATTTTCTGTCTTATCCCTAATCCTATTAACCAGTATCCTACCATAAACTTTTCCTACCACACTCAACAAACTTATACCCCTAAAATTACTACATTCATACACATCTCCCTTACCTTCGTATAGGGGCACTATACAAGCAATCACCCATTCCACTGGCACCATTGACAACATAAAGCATATATTAAACACTCACGATCCATTCCAATGCAGTCACCCCTTTCTTTCAACATCTCCGCTCTCACACCATCCATTCCAGGTGCTTTAACTGCTTTCGCTTCATACAATACTCTTTTCACCTCCTCTCTTGTAATCTCTCTCTCATTTTCATCTCCCATTACTGGCAGTTGAACACCCCCCACTGCCACAATAGCTGCCTCTCTATCTTCCTCAACATTCAGCAAGCACTCAAAATATTCTGCCCATCTTTTCCTTGCATCGTTCCCAACATCTGTCCATTCACATCTTTCACTGCCTCTTCCATCCTCGATCCACCCTTCCTTACTCTCTTCACTTCTTCCCTAAACTTCTTTATATTCTCCTCATATGACCTACTAAAATCCTGTCCCCACCTAACATTTGCCAACCTCTTCTCTTCCTCTACCTTCTGCTTGGTTTCCACATTTTTCTCCCTACTTTTACACTGCAGCCATTCCTCAAAAGCCCTCTTTTTTTTCTCTTCCAACTTCATTTTTACCCCTTCATTCCACAACTCACTGCCCCTCCTCATGCCACCTCCAACAAATCTCTTTCCACACACATCACTTGCATGTCCCACAAAACATTCTTTCATCAACCCCCATTCCTCCTCTAACTCCCAACTTCTCTTTCTTTCACTCTGTCATATGCCACTTTCAACCTGTCCTGATATTCATGTCTCTTCTCTGGCTTTTTCAACTCTTCCACCTTCACCATTTCCCTTCTACATCCCCCCACTCTTTTGCTACTACCACTTTTGCTTCAACCAGGAAATGATCAGACATCCCAGCAGCCACACCACTAAATGCATGCACATCTTTCACTCTACCAATCATACTCATTGCTACCAACACATAATCCATCAATGCTCTTTCTTTCACTCTTCCATTTGCCACTCTCATCCATGTATACTTATTTATTAACTTCTTCTTGAAAAAACTATTACCTATCACCAACTCTTGCTCCACACACATATCTAACAGTCTCTCGCCACTCTCATTCTTACCAGGTACCCCTTACTTTCCTACAACATTCTCCATCACCCACTCTGGCATTCAAGTCACCCAACACAAATACATAGTTCCTTCTACTCAGACCATCCACACACCCAGTTAACTCATTACAGAATTCATCCCGCTCTTCCTCACTTCTCTCACATCCTGGCCCATACGCACTAATAAAAGCCCAACATTCCCTACCTATCCTAGCCCTCACCCACATTAGCCTAGATGAAACTTCTTTCCATTCCACTACCTTATTTACCATCCATTCACTCAGCAATAATGCCACACCTTTTCTCGCTCTCCCCCTTTCAACCCCAGACACCCTACCTGTCACATCACCAAATGCCACTTCTCCTTTTCCTATCATCTTCGTCTCACACAATGCCGATACAGCCATCCTCCTCCTACCAAACATATATCCAATCTCACATCTTTTGCTTTCTATCGTACTACAACCACGCACATTTAGACACCCCAAAACTAGAGTTTGGGGAGAAGTTATTTTCCCCTCTACTCCCCTTCTTCTTTGACGTCTTGCAGAAGATTAATACATGGGGGGGATTCCTAGTCCCCTCGCCCCGTCCACTTTTAGTCGTCTCTTACGACACGCAAGGAATACGTTGGGGCTATTCTTTGATGCTGTACCCGCCACCATAGGGCATAGTAAATATATATATATATATATATATATATATGTATATATATATATATATATATATATATATATATATATATATATATATATATATATATATATATATATATATATATATATATATATATATATATATATATAAAAAGGGAATATCATATCACATATTTACATCCTCTAAGACATGTGGAACTATACCAGTTGACAGTCTTTGTGTAGATATAACACATGGTGAAATCACATATATGTTGCAATTCCCCTTATAAGGGGATGGCTGAGTCAAAGCACACATTCCCCACAAGCCAGACAGATGTGGCTTTGAATTAGTTTCTTGTCATGTCCATCTACATTATGACAGGGTAGTTGACCAAACAGCCACTGCTCCTGGATGTTGGGTAGGGGATAATAATACCGCAGCCGTGTTTCCCTGCGTGCCATGAAAGTCAACTGAATGGGGCAGAGTAGGACTGGAAATCCTCCCCTCAGTATTTTTCCTCCTGCAGTATGTCAAAGCAAGAAAAAGAACTGGATTATAAAAATGACTTTGTTTACTAAACTAATCACAACATGCAGGAACAGGAGAATTTTGAATAAATTATAATTAGAAACATTAAAAAATATTTCTTTGTATATTTGTTTTTTCTACACACAGGCAACATTAATTATGGAGAGAGCAGAAATCTGAGTTTAGAAAGCCAGGACTTCAATAAAATGTTGTTAAAGATGTATAACACAAAGAGAAGTAAAGATTTACAAACAATATATTTACTGGTTAAATACGTTATCCCATATATACTGTACTCCTTGTTTGTGTCAGGAGTGTTATATCTCACCTTCTCCGTAAATGTAGTCCCTTCCGGCAACAATTTCATGTCGATGCTCCTTCCGAAATCTATCAGTTTGAGAGAACAAGGAGAGAATTGGAACATTTCATCAGGAGATTTTGCAGTCACGCTGATGTTGGGCATATCTCGTACAACAAAATTATCGGGTTTGATGTCGGCATGGATGATTTGGCAATTGTGCAGATGTTCTACAATCGACAGGACTTCTATCATGTAGTACATTGCTATATCCTCTGGAACTCCCCTTCCATTGGACTTGAATCTGTAGATATTAAGCAGTAAAGAATAGGGGTACGACTATATAATTCTATGAAGTATATAGAGACAGACTGCATCTTGCAATATTTTAAATAGTGCAGTTTTAAACACACAGTTGGAAAACATTAAAAACTAAAAAAATTCGTAAAACTTTCCACACACAAAAAATACAGTATGACAATCACTGGACAATGCTTTACAGGAAGCTTTAAATAGCATTAGGTATAGTTTAAGTACAGCACATAAATCTAATAGTTCATTTCCTACGGGAGTTTGAATATATGAAATATGAAAAATTAATATTGGCACTTTTATATGGGGACCATGTTAGTCAAGTGATTAAAATACTTGAATCCGGAGCTGGCAGACCCATGGACAAACCCATTATGAGGCACTAGGAAAGGCATTCAACCTTAATATTCTTGCCACACTGTCTTTTTCCACCTCCACAATGGACTGATAGTGATACATAAACCGAGGTTAATTATATAGGCACCTTTACATAAGGGTCTTCAACATACACAGATTTTGAATAATGCTGGGAGTTGGGGACCATTTGGTCGCAGATGAGGGACCGCTGTAATTTTCTAAGAGAAGCCCGTGCTTGGTGTGACTACAGGCAATGATATGACAAATATTTTTTATCTCAGCATGAATGCAACTTAAACTGAAATTAGATTGAAGGAATAAATAAGGTAATGCAATCCCAGGAAGTGGCAATATAAAAGCACTTGTTAGGATTATAACAATTATTTTTCTTAAAACAACAAATACAGATACTTAATAAATGCATATATACTGTATACAGTACAGTATATATATAAAAGCTCTGAAATTATTGTCGAAATTCAAGAACAAGTATACACAGAATAGTGAGGGAGAAAGACTACATCCGATTGCCAGCATGGCAATATATTCAATAAAAGGGACAGGGGAATGAAGTGTAGGTAGGCACATTATCCTTGATTCTTGCAACAAACAGCGGATAAGGAGTTGATGCACATAGTATTATGAAGTTCTCACGTATACCTCTTGTTGTTCAGTTGTTGCTACCTTCCCAGAATCAGTGGAATATGGTGTCATACTCCAAAAACTCATTGAAAGAACAACTGCAGTAAATAGAAGCAGAGCAATACAAACCCATTAACCATGTCCAAAAGTGTTCCATATTTATGGTACTGATTGACGAGGATAGATCCATTGGCGTAGATATATCCACGGTTGATTCTCATCACGGAATCCAGCACTTGCTCTGAAGCTGCGTTGGCCTTCAGTCTCCGTCGTAATTCGTGGCAAATGTAGAACTCCCAAAGGCAAGCTGGTTTTTGGATTTTGAGGATCATCTGAAGTACAGTAAAAAAGTCATAGATACAGCAGATCTTGATTAAGCAGTAATATAATACAATTATTATGTAGCTGAGAAGAACTGTGTGTTGCTGTTCCCTAAGCTGTCTGGCCAAACAGCCCCCGAATCCTTAAAGAAGGCCACTGCTGATCCTAGGCTTGCTTACCCACATAGCTCTCAGGGAGTGCTTACAACATTGTTGTCATATGTGGTTGTAAGCAGTGTAATCTCCCATAGCATGTTTGACTGTATGAGATGATGCGTTACATCACAAACAGGTATCATTGATAGGACCATACAGCCTCTTCTGATAGATCAGAAAGACTTGGCGGGGCCCACATCGAAGCCTGTCCGGGTGTATTTTGTCTACACAGGTAAGGGAGGATTCAGAAGTATGGATGTTGGGAGGTTGTGCATGCAACTGCTTATGTATACAAATGGTGCCAACAGACAGATACAAAGGGGATTAAAATCATGAGAATATCATCTAAAGTAGGACAACTTTTAGAAAATATATAAATTCCTTTGAAAATCCTATGAAAGAGCAGAAATGTTCGTAAAAGCCCAGGTGTCTTGCTTATCTGATGCATGGCAAACCAGTAGTTATAAAACACAGCAGTTCTTAGCTGAAAGGCAAAATGTTACTGATACTCATTGAACAATAGCTCTGTTAAAAATTAAGCACCATGGAAGTTAAGAAAGTATCAATAATCAAAATGGAGTGTTAACCTGGTGTCACAAACTACGAGCAATTCATCCGAAACAGAACAAAGAATCAGTGAAATTTTAACAGTTCTTTAGGATATCGACTATTCATTCAGCCTGTCCTTTTCCTACATGTATCATGCTCGTATTTCTACTATGTTCTTAAACTTCTACTTTTTCTTCATGCCAATCGTTTCTTTGTGCCCGGGCCTGTTGAGGGATAGCAATACCATACTGTACCTGCAATTCGTCATTCTCGTCTTCCTCATCGCTGTCATTCAAAGAGGGTAGTACAGTGACATTCATCGGATCAACTGTAGTGGCTTGATACACTTTAGCATAGGCTCCCTCGCCCTGTAAACGGCGCACACGGAAAAATTCTTGACCTAAAGTAATCTGAAATGGACAGAGTCATTAGAAATAGCTATTCTTGACCTAACTCTTTAAGATAGCTTTGTAACAGGCATTCGGAAAATTCTTAATGTCTGAGTACAATGGTTCCCCTGTTTTGTGGTTAGCTTTTTCTAAATTAAGTATGCTATGGCCACTGGTCACCACGGTAAAGTGGTAGCGTCTGTGACTGTGAGGCGTCAGGTCGAGGGTTTGCGGCCCTCTACAGACTGAGGTTAGAAAGGGCATTCCCTGAGAGTAACATCACACCTACCAAAACCAAAATCCTACGCAAGAAGGCACCATCCTAGCCCTTAGTAGAAAAGGGAGTATGTGACGTAAACCAAATCACAGTATTCCGTGGTGGAAAGCAATCCAGACACATCCAAGGGACAATAAATGCTTGAAACTTATGAAAAGATGAAAACATTAATGACTTTTGCAGAAGTAGCCTGTAAGGCAAGTAACGAATTATATCCTCACTTTCCTCTTTAATTTTTAAAATGCTGCAAATAAACTCCTTGTAACAAATGTTTAGTTTATAGCGTGAGAGATTTTAATCTCTTTATGTACCCAGTTTACATAGTACACTTTATTATGTGTGTATTTGCATGGAAAAACACAGAATATCTACAAGGTATGGTACTTGCTGCAGTTCCTGGCACCCAATGGGTGGCTTGAAGCATATCACCCAGGGACACAGGAGGACCAATGCATAAACAAGAGTTTCACATTCAAATAAAATTACAGTACAGTGTTACCCCGGTTATTCGCGTTTCTTGGTTCGTGTTCTCACTCTATCGCGTTTTTTTTGGGATAAATTATTATTTTATTTTATGGGTATACGCAAAAATATTAAAATATTGAAAATTTTTTTTTTCAGTATTTTCATTTTTTTATTGGAAATGTAAATTTACATTGCTTGCTGTTATTTATAATGTAAAGGGTGTTTTTTTAACAGTGCAGGGAGGGTTTATACAGTTTGTAAACAAAAAATTAATTGTAAATGAGTATGTGTGTCACGTCGTCATCACATCATTCATCGTAATTTTATCAATCACTTTCATAAAAGTTTACGTTGCTTGCTGTTATTTATAATGTATAGGGTGTTTATATAACAGTGCAGGGAGGGTTTATACAGTACGTAAGCGAAAAAATAATTGTAAATGAGTATGTATGTCACGTCATCATCACCTCATTCACCGTAATTTTATCTATCACTTTCATAAAAATTTACGTTGCTTGCTGTTATTTATAATGTAAAGGGTGTTTTTTTAACAGTGCAGGGAGGGTTTATACAGTACGTAAACGAAAAAATAATTGTAAATGAGTATGTATGTCACGTCATCATCACATTCACAGTAAGTTTTCCTATCACTTTCATAAAAATTTACATTGCTTGCTGTTATCTATAATGTTAAGGGTGTTTTTTTAACAGTACAGGGAGGGTTTATAAAGTACGTAAACGAAAAAATAATTGTAAATGAGTATGTATGTCACGTCATCATCACATTCACGGTAAGTTTTCCTATCACTTTCATATAAATTTACGCTTGCATGCTGTTATCTATGAAGTAAAGGGTGGCATGTTAACAGTACAGGGACAGTTTATAAAGTGTAAACGTAAAAATATATTAAAATATCTATGTACATATAGGCTGATCCTACTTCGCGGATTTCCTTGTTCGCGCCGAGTCCCGGAACCGAACTACCGCGATAAGTGAGGCAACACTGTAATCCCCCTTCTAAGGGGGGTGGCCAAGTCAAAGCACACGTATTCACTAGAAGCAAACATTCCTCTCAGGGGTGGCCGAGTCAAAGCACATAGTACACTTTATTATGTGTGTATTTGCATGGAAAAACACAGAATATCTACAAGGTATGGTACTTGCTGCAGTTCCTGGCACCCAATGGGTGGCTTGAAGCATATCACCCAGGGACACAGGAGGACCAATGCATAAACAAGAGTTTCACATACAAATAAAATTACAGTACAGTGTTACCCCAGTTATTCGCGTTTTTTTGGGGGATAAATTATTATTTTATTTTATGGGTATACGCAAAAATATTAAAATATTGAAAAAAAAATATTTCAGTATTTTCATTTTTTTATTGGAAATGTAACTTTACGTTGCTTGCTGTTATTTATAATGTAAAGGGTGTTTTTTTAACAGTGCAGGGAGGGTTTATACAGTTTGTAAACGAAAAATTAATTGTAAATGAGTATGTGTGTCACGTTGTCATCACCTCATTCATCGTAATTTTATCAATCACTTTCATAAAAATTTACGTTGCTTGCTGTTATTTATATGTATAGGGTGTTTATATAACAGTGCAGGGAGGGTTTATACAGTACGTAAGCGAAAAAATAATTGTAAATGAGTATGTATGTCACGTCATCATCACCTCATTCACCGTAATTTTATCTATCACTTTCATAAAAATTTACGTTGCTTGCTGTTATTTATAATGTAAAGGGTGTTTTTTTAACAGTGCAGGGAGGGTTTATACAGTACGTAAACGAAAAAATAATTGTAAATGAGTATGTATGTCACGTCATCATCACATTCACAGTAAGTTTTCCTATCACTTTCATAAAAATTTACGTTGCTTGCTGTTATCTATAATGTTAAGGGTGTTTTTTTAACAGTGCAGGGAGGGTTTATAAAGTACGTAAACGAAAAAATAATTGTAAATGAGTATGTATGTCACGTCATCATCACATTCATGGTAAGTTTTCCTATCACTTTCATATAAATTTACGCTTGCATGCTGTTATCTATGAAGTAAAGGGTGGCATGTTAACAGTACAGGGACAGTTTATACAGTGTAAACGTAAAAATATATTAAAATATCTATGTACATATAGGCTGATCCTACTTCGCGGATTTCCTTGTTTGCGCCGAGTCCCGGAACCGAACTACCGCGATAAGTGAGGCAACACTGTAATCCCCCTTCTAAGGGGGGTGGCCAAGTCAAAGCACACGTATTCACTAGAAGCAAACATTCCTCTCAGGGGTGGCCGAGTCAAAGCACACGCATTCACTAGAAGCAAACATGCTTCACACATGCCTCTCAGCTATTTTGGGAGCTACAAATCCCCCCACCAATAACACCCTGTTTGGGTCATGCACAGTGAAAGTGGCAAAGGGTCTGCTGCTGTGAGTCGTGGCAGTGCCACTGATTTATCCTCGCCGCTTCACGGAAACTAAAAACAATGTCCAACAAACCTCAAAATGATTGAAAATAGTACCCAGAATGAGATCTTAATTGTACTTACTTCTACCCAGACTACAGCCTTATTCAAATACTGTAAAGAACAGACTGCATCTGACTAAGAGATCTGCTAGGTAAGAACACCTTGATATACTCTTACCTGCATATTTGGCTTTACCAATGGTAGCTTTCCCGACATCTGGATAAATCCGCCACGGTTCTCCACATTTTCATTCAAGTTACTCAAGAGCTGCCCAATCAGAGCATTATCAAATGGATTGATTTTGTCTGGGAAGTTGATGGATGGAGCCTAAAGGATAGGAAGGAATTTGTAGTCCTTTACATAAGTACATATATACACGAATAATACATAAATATTCCTATATGCTATCAATTTCACCTCAGGTCAAAGATGCCCACATCTAAGACCAAAAATACATATAACAAAGTACAGTATTGTGCATATTCCACTTGTAATAATTCACTCCCATATCCCGATAGTCAACCATTGCAATACTACAAGTGAAGGTTTTTTAGACTTATATATGACAGGTTAGGCCAGCTTGATGTTAAATTCTTCCATCAGGTGAGATTCTTTTCCTATGTCTACATCCACACCACATATTCTTGTGCATTTCCTACACGTCTCTTATCAGCCCTAAACATGTGACAAGAGACAAGTCATAACATTCCTCATCTCTAGTTTATCTTTGTTTTATGCCTCCTTGGTGCCCAAGCCCAATGAGGACAAATTTCTTTGCTTGTCCTGGAGTAAAAAAAAATATGGTTACTTTTGTGAATGTTATCTGGCCCATGCATCAATATATTTCACTGTCAGGCCCAAGGTTTCTCTGTCTATCCTGGCTATTTCATTTCATTTTGTCCTTCTATTACTTTTAACAAGTGATGAACCAACTTAATACAGTACAGTAACTAATTTTTACCAATACTCATTTGCTATCTTTCCAGGAGTCCAAGTGGCCACATAGTAGGTTGGCCCATGGCAGCAGCCACCCATTGAGATACTACAACTGAAGGTCTTTTAGACTTGACAGCTCCTGGACAGCTCAATATTAAGTCTTCCTTTAGTTACGGATCCTTTTCTATGCCTAAATCTACACAGAATATTCTTGCATATTTGTTACACTTCTCTTATTACCCCTTCACATCTAACATTTTGCACCATTACTAGAAATGTGCATCTCATCAAGCAAGAAATTTTAATATGCATTGCGAGAGAACTCTTTTGATATTCTACACTGCACTCAAGACTCCAAGTATATCTGCTCCCATCAGCTACCACTAAATATAAGCTTTTATCCCTTCTAAAAGTAGACACTTAAAAACACCCATTTCGTGCAGAGTTAAACTACGCAGTATGTCACTGTATCTCATCACTTTACTCATTTCTAATTTACTTATTTTATCTTTCTCCTCCACTTACATCTGTAACTTTGCACACAGCAACAGCTGAAGAGAACAATATTGTCTCGAATTCTGTCATATCTCAAAAATACATATTCAACACTGAGAGACAATAAATATGTATTAACTAAAAGCTTTTCATTTGGGATCCATTATAATACATCTTGGCTTCTTTTTGTGTGTGTGTGTCAAATCAGGATGGACAAAGGAAACTGCCCTCATCAGGTCCAGGCACCAAGAAATCGAGAAAAAATAGACACAGATGGGAAGTGTTGTGCCTTGTCAAATGGGAAGGGAAAGTAAGATATGTGTGACAAATAAGCCAGAATATTCACTGTAAAAGTAAGATAGCATATATACAGTAACTGAAGGAAGGCTTAACTCCGAGCTGTCCTGGCCAGTGCTATATAAGTCAAAAGCCTTTGATTGTAGTATCGCAATAGGTGGCTAGTACCACTTAAACAACCTACTACTGGTAAACTAAAGGCTTTTTAGCAAATTTTAATATGGTAGAGAATATTACATGAGATCATGCCATGATACACTGAGAGCGTCTTTTCTTACACACCAGTTAAAAAAAAATACAACAGATCCATTCTACACATATTTTAAAAGAAGAGACTCTGCATCGCATCCAGAAATCAGAGACAATGAAAGTGCAAGAAAAGATATTCATGAAATAAAGACATTTTTTCTTTCAAAGATGCCAAAAAAAAGTAGCCACAGTTGAACAACAATGGAAGAAAGCGGAGATAAAATCAACACTTCCTCCAGCGGAGATAAAATCAACACTTCCTCCAACTTATCTATGGGGGAAAAAAAATAAAAATGAGGTAAGGACAGTCTTGCTAACCCACTGATCCCCTATTACTGGATCTTAGGATACTCAGTGAATATAAATGAGGCAACCTGACCCCCCCTAGGTCACCAGCAACACCATAATCATTACCTGGCCCTTTACAATTTTTCTCTTGATGTGTCCACTAGGCCTGGCAAAGAAATAGCCCTCCTCGGGTACTGGCACAAAGCAAATGGTAAATAAAAAGTAGAGGCTTTAGGACAAGACAGAGATAAGAGAATGATAAACAATAAAAAAGACAGGCTAAGAGAATAGGCAAAGCAATGAAAACCTAGTATAACGGCAGGACCAGGCCGTGAGAACACGACAGATCTGATTTTTGAAAGAAGATAGGTCATAAGAATTAGGAAAGACAGAAACAGAAAGAGAGTTCCAGAGTCTGGATGAGGAAGGAAAGCAGTAGTGGCTTTTTACTATCTAAATTTCATTAGTAAATTGATCATTTTTACCTCTTTCACTTCTGTCGCATTACTGTCCTTGAGTGTCTCTTTGGTACCTGTAGGAGGAGCTGAAGAGGGCAATTTCTCCATTTCAAGCATGGCGGCTGCTGCTTCCACTGGATTGAACATGAATTCTTCATCTCCCAAAGCATTACTCTACAAAGAAAAAAACAAATCTGTCAAATGACACACCATGTTCAACTGTAGTTAGCATTGAGGTCCCACTGTTAGAGGTTAAAGATATCTAATGAAAGGCAAAGGCAAGGAATAGTGATAGCACTAGAGCCCGACTGTGTTCCTACCATGTAGCAGTGGTCCAAGCCCTGTCTCCAAGCACGTGGACCCAGAGATCTCCAGGTAATGGCTAATTAAACAGGTAAGTCTATAGGAAATCACCGAGCCCCCAGTTAATTGCCCAATTTACTTAGTAATGAAATGAGACAGTGAAAGATAATGAAACCCTGGTCCAGGATTGAACCTGGGGCCAGTATATTACCAACCCCAGTCGCTACCACTGCGTCAAAACGTCCCTACACAAAAAAATTCAGACAGCAAGGCTTCACTGTATCTTCTTCATCCTTGCCTTTATCACTTTGTTTTCCAGCAAGAAGTGGGAGAGATTATAACCCCCCCTGCTCCTCTATCCCATTTACTTGCCTTTATTGACATGCATAATTCTTTCTTCCTCAAATACACACAGAAGAGTTTATTTCTTTTTATATACAATGGCCATAATCCCCCTGGTAAGGGGGATGGCGGAGGTAAAGACCAAACCCTCTCCCAAGCCTTTATTCCCTAAGGAGCTAAAGGGAGTGATCAAGCAATGTTTGGCTTGTGGCCAATGTGTGCTTTGGCTCGACCCCCTCTACAAGAGGAACTATGGCCACTGTGAATAAAACTGTGTATAAAAATAAAAGCTTCTTGTACAGTGACCAAACACCACTTTCTTTTGCAAAGTCTACATCAGTACATATACAACACATGCTCTTAGCTATACGGTATTATGTGCTAAGTCTACATCAGTACATATACAAAACAGGTTTTCTTGTTATGTGGCATTATGCACTAAGTCTACATCAGTATATACACAAAACATGCTTTTTGTTATATGGCATTATGTACTAAGTCTACATCAGTACATATACAATACATGCTTTTAGTTATACGGTATACGTTAAGTCTACATCAGTACATATACAAAACATGCTTCTACTTACACGGTAATATGTGCAAAGTCGACATCAGTATATATATATAAAACGTGCTTTTTTGTTATGCAGGATAATGCAATACCTGATACGGTGCAGCGCTAGGCCTGGAGTCTGCTAAGCTTTCCCCGCGCGATTTGTCAGCGAGGTAGCCGGACTTTGTGAAGTCTCCTGTCTGAGAACCGGTCACTTGTTCTAATCCTCCCTAGATGATACCATACATTTCAGAAACAATACTAAATATAATAGAACAAGTGCAAGGCAACAACGCATTTTGAAATGTCTTCATACAATCTACCTTCATTGTCAGAAACTGAACCTGGGAACTCTAGATTAGAACCCCACAGCTTAGTCCAACCATCTCTGTGGCACAGTGGACTAAGCTATGGGAATCTAGTCTAGAGCTCCCAGGTTCGATTCCCGATAAAGTGGGTGGATGGTTTGAATAATAATAATAATAAGAACAATAATACTCCAATATAAAAGAGGGCATGATCCCCCCCCAGGAAAGGGGGTGGCCAAGTCAGAGAACACACTCATTCGCTCCATCTTAAAGATCTTCACATCATGGAGTTGAAGTGTTGCCACAATCCCACCTGCCCCAATGGTCAGGTCACAAAGTGTAAGCACACTAAGCTCATCAGAATAACAATAATAATAATATAATCTCCCAAAACTTCTCTTCCTCAAGGCAGGGTGGCCACAACTGTGACTCCAGTCTACTCTGCCATTTTTTGCAGTCAAGAAAACAATTTTAGATATTATTACCTTGTCTCTTTCTATCTAAATAATAAGATATGAGCATACAGTATCAATCTTCACCTAACTTAGATGTTGCATTACAGCAAGAAAAACTTAAGGAAGATCACTACTGATTTGGGGCTTTACCACAGATCATCCTGGGTGTATGTGGTGTTGTTGGCATATGCTGTTGTAAGAAGTGCAGGCTTCAATGTGTTTGATTGTATGAAGTGATGCGCTATATCTGGGATTATGAGGTTGGATACTTTTTTTCTCTACCACATTAATTTTCTAATACAGAACATCATTTCAATCACTTGTTTTGCAGCAAATGAATGAAAAGGCCAGTTTGGAATGGAAACTATAGAACATTGGTCCTCTGTTAATTCTAGTGACCTAATAAGAATTTTTTTTCTATTCAAGCATTGCATTCTCCTGTAGTTCAAAATGATAGACGCAGTCATATCGAATACACAATGCTGCAATTACGACAGAGCACCAAAATATAAATTCTGGAATTATTGACATATAAGTGAACTTTATAGCCATGATTGCAATCAAATGCTTACAGTTAAAGATGAAATGAAAGCTATACATGTTAACGAGCCTTTTTTCAACATTCTACATTGCCATTCCAGTGACTCAAGTGGGCAACAGAAATTTATATGTATATAACATCACAATAATCAAGCGGTTACCTCCGCCTGTGCATTAGAGCAGTGCCTCGAACGCGATGTTTGTGAAGCTGAAAGTCCTGCACAGTGGGTGAGGCTGGAAGGGAGGGATGCACCGAGCATGGTTGATGTAGCGGAATTTCCAGAACTGCTCGATGACGATCTGTATGGCATATCAAAATATTAACATACAATATATAAAAAGCCATACTTCCCCATGTAGAGGGTGGCCAAGTCAAAACAAAAAGCACTGAAAAAAATCTACTCATAACTAAAGACCTGCCACACTATCAGCAACAGCTATAGCTGTTTTATAACCATATTGTATGCTACGTCCCAATACATGCCATCAGAGTCTACTCTTTCCATCTCCATCCATAAATCCCATGCTTGGTATTCGTTTCACCTGACTTGACTTAAATTGTGCTCTCTGCACCATCATCACTATGTGGTTTATCGTTCGCTCTTTAAATATGCTCAAACCACTTTTAGCACTCTATGCCAACTCTACACATTTCACTCTAACCATTTTTGGCACACCTATTATGCTTCTTGAACGACTTTTCCTCATTAAACTCAATCAGTTAATTTCATCCTCTAACATTCAAAGACTCTGTTCCTTACAATATCCATACACACAATCACTCCAAAATATATTTTTCTTTGCATTCATTTCTACAAACTTATTTCTCATGACACTTATCATCCCACCACAAGTGGTAACGCTCGTAACTTTGATTCATCAGGCCGAAGGTTCGTGACCCACCAAGATCTGAGGTTAGAAAGGTCATTCACTCAGAGTAACAATCACAACTGCCAAAATAAAACTCCTTCGTAAGAAGGCACCATTCTACCCCTTTGTAGTAAAGTGAGTCTGTGATGTAAAACCGATTACTTTTCAATTTTTAACTCCCCTTTATATGCGATCTCAGATTTTTAAAACTCACCATTTCCTTAAGTGTCTCACCAATCACTCCAACATTCAGTCTGTAAACATCAACAGTTCTTGTGAGTTTCACTTGAATCTTAATTTTCTCACACACCATTCAAAATAAGTCTCTGAAAATAAGCCACTGCTGCAGCTTCCACTCCCAAGGTAGGTTTTTCAGGCTGTTGGTGGGATCATGCCACCAAATGATCCTTGAGAAAGTGTGGCAAGGGAATTAAGACTGGACACCACATTCAAATAATCCCACGATGGGCTCGATCACGGGTGTCAATTGCAAATAGTTACTGAATCACTCTCAGTGACATTCTATTCTTACCCATTAATTCAAAACCACTGTCTACCTCTTGCAGACAACCTCCACTACTATTCCATCTGTATGCAAAGCCATGCCAAAATCACATTCAATGCCATAATTGTTCAACGTACATGGATGGAATGACAATGGAAGTAAATTCACAAGTACATGAAAATGGAAGGCTACGGGAAGAGAATTCACTACGATTGGCTCATATAGCCCAGTAAATATTGCATAAAACAAGTATAAAGACTATATTACATATTACTAGTGTACTGGTATAAAGAACCTGTACTTTCTTATTGTTTATCATTCCCGTTTTTCTGCCTTATCCTTAAGCTCCTACTCTTTTTCGGCACAATGCTTTCTGTCCCCAGGCCCGATGAGGGCCATTGTTTTGCCTTTCCCTGGGTTGCACTCATTAAGTAGTGACTTGTTTCCCAAAACTGATACTTCAGGGGGAAGAAAAAAAAATCATTGGATTTGAAGCAGTGCATCCTTGACTGTCACCAAGAAATTATGATTCATTGAAAAGAGCTATTATATGCATATAGCATAACAAAAAAGTTTACAAAATTCATAAACATACATGTACTCCCTAGAAGTCTCCATAATTGGGGAAAATTCCCCCTTAGGCTTGTATTCAAGTGTGGTGGAAGGCCATATCTTATCAGGAGGCGGCATCAATTCGCCGCTGTCTTTTTCCTCAGGATCATCCTTTTCTTGCACTTCGTTCACTAACGGAAAGTGACTGCAAAGCAGACAAGCATTTGTTATCAATGTTGCATTATTTTCTTCCCAGAGGCAAAGGAAAATGAATTCCATACTTGTGTTTCCTGCACAGTGCCAGATTTATATCACAAGAGCCACTCTCACCTTTGCAAGGTGAGTAGCCAAAATAAAAGGGAGCTAGCTATTTTTGTCCATATCTGTATCTAGCTCTGGCAACCATACACCTCTAGAGATATGTTACACCTATTATTCATGTTATAATATTAGTACAACAGATAAAACTAAACCTTAAGAGGCATAGAATTGCTTTGGCACTGAATGCTGCAAAACATATTATGGAGGACAAAATTGACAGTATTACTTGTTTCACCTACCAACCTTTTTAATAAACAGAGAAGCAAAAGGGACTTGAACATTCTAGCTGTTTTGCCCTGGATTTCAAGACCCATGGTTCCATCAATATTTTTTTATCTGTAAATGTGCTAACTCATATAACTAAACAGACAAGGCTGATATCATCCCTTTTAAAACAGCTATCCTACTTGATGTTATCGCTTTTAAAACAGCTATCCTACTTAATATCATCGATTCAAAACGGCTATCCTACTTGATGTCATCACTTTTAAAACAACTATCATACTAACTCTGCAACTTTAAAAGCTGTCACGGAGCCATTATCAGTGATGGTAACTTTAGGAGCTTCCTCTAGCACCCAGGCAGCTGGCGTGGACACAATTTTGGCATTCTTGGCAAAGGCCTCGGAGCTGAATGGCATTTTCAGAGTTAAGTCAGCCATGCTCGGTCTATTTTGCAGGATAACGTACTCGTCGTCGTCCTATGAGGGGGAAAACAGAACAACTAGAATGGCTACAACTCCATATCATGAGTATAAATGACCATTCATTTTTGTGGATGCAAAAAAAAAAAAAAAAAAAAAAAAAAAAAAAAAAAAAATTTGTGGAGAAAAAACTGAACATAAAAGTTACGGTTAGAAGGAATCACTATATGTTAAATCCTACACATTATAGCAGCCTATAAAAAAAAAATGCTCTACATTTTATGTGTCATGCTTAGTTCCCAGACAGACTGGAGTTGGGAAATTAAGGCTGGATGCCTTTCCTATTGGCCTGATGTAGGCTCAAACGCTGATTCGTCGCCTCCTAAACTGAGCATTCTATTACTACGCCATGGTGCTCCTCTGCAAGTATAAGATATTTTAATAAAAAAAAACTGATGTACCTGTTACACGAAGAGATGAGAATCTATATAAGATAAAATTAGAAATAAAAACATGATAAAGGACAGCTATGAAGTAATTAAGTAATGTATGTTTAATCAGAAATTCTTGGAAATATTAACAAAGTGTTATCGCTCCGTAAACCTGAGATACAAAGATGAGACAGAATAACCGAATCCATATTTACATCATTTATTTCTTTATCGTCACTTGCAGCCTCTTCATCCTGCTCTTCTTCTTCCTTCAACTGTTCCTCTAGGGGTATGAAGGGTACATTAGTAGCTGGCTGCAGTATCCCAGCTAGGGTTCGAACTTCCTTCTCTTGCTGGTAACCCATCGGAGGTAGGTTTTCATTCTGATTCTCTGGATACAATTCTTCTTGCGTGGCTAGACATTTTGCCTGTGGGCAAAATATAGACTTCAGGAAGAAATGTCATCATGTTGCAAAGAAAGTGGCAAAGAAATAAAATCTGATAATAATGAAAGAGAACAGAACACTCTTTCCACGAGAAATCGCTTCGTTATTTTAGTGTATCTATATACGAAAGCCGTAATCCCCCTTAAAAAAGGGTGGCTTAACCAAAGCAGAGAAACCAAGACTAATTGTGGTAGGAAAACTCAAAGGCGAGGATTCCTAGTCCCCTCGCTCTCCCCCATTTAGTTGACTTTTACAACATACAGGCTAACAAGGAGGAGGTATTGTCTTCCTCCCAAAGCTGGAAGGGCAAGATAAAAGCAAAGCATATCTGTGAAGGAAAAACTGCTAATTTCCCTTCAGTCCACTTAAACACCAAAAGACATACAGAAAGTAATTGTGGAATTCTCTCTACTTTATCACAAGGGATATTACTTTTAGTAGGCTCCTACAACTACTACATGAAGGGAATACTAGTGGAGTTGCTTCACTCACTCCATCACCACAATTTTCCTATAAGAAAAGAATGAGTGAGTGGAGTTTCTACCCGGAGCCTGGAGTTGGATTACCTTTCACTGTCTCATGTCGTAACTCGTTACCGAGTAATCCTTTACCTGTGAACGTAGCACATACACTCTATCATGAAGTAAGGTGCAAACGTCAAGCCTTTAGACAGCAGCAAAGTGGAAATCAATATCTGGCATCTGTTGTCATGTTGCCATACATGAGTTAATGTTTTATCCAGTTGAGGATCTCAAAAAGAGTCAGTAGCCTTCATGATTTCAAGGGGGACTGTACGAAATTTTTGAACTAAGGCTCAGCAGATTCCCCTACACTAAGGTGTAATTGATATCGTTGATAGCTTGCAGGGAAAGGTTTAAACTGGACAGTTATATGGGGGTGTAGACGAAGAAGAAGAAGTCGTTGAATTCCTATAGGTCAATATGATTATTCAGCCATTGACTGGATATCATTGGGTTTATGTAATTGGAGAGGGGGTTTGGCCCTGGCTATATGGTAGGTATATAGTTGGGCTCTAGTACTATCCTTGTCCTCTGTCTTTCATTAGAGACTTTTAATTATTACTGATTCGAATTTGAATAAATAAACAAAATGGAAAGAAGTGTCATCTAGGCTGATGTGGGTGAGGGCTAGGATAGGTAGGGAATGTTGGGCTTTTGTTAGTGCTTATGGGCCAGGATGTGAGAGAAGCGAGGAAGAATGGGATGATTTCTGGAATGAGTTAACTAGGTGTGTGGATGGTCTGAGTAGAAGGAACTATGTAGTTTTGTTGGGTGACTTGAATGCTAGAGTGGGTGATGGAGAGGTAGAAGGTGTTGTAGGAAAGTATGGGGTACCAGGTGGGTATGAGAGTGGCGAGAAACTGTTAGATATGTGTGTGGAGCAAGAGTTGGCGATAGGTAATAGTTTTTTCAAGAAGTTAATAAATAAGTATACATGGATGAGAGTGGCAAATGGAAGAGTGAAAGAAAGAGCATTGATGGATTATGTGTTGGTAGCAAAAAGCATGATTGATAAAGTAAAAGATGTGCATGCATTTAGAGGTGTGGCTGCTGGGATGTCTGATCATTTTTTGGTTGAAACAAAAGTGGTAGTACCAAAGGAGTGGGGAAATAGAGTGGGGGGATGTAGAAGGGAAATAGTGAAGGTGGAAGAGTTGAAAAAGCCAGAGAAGAGACAAGAATATCAGGACAGGTTGAGAGTGGCATATGACAGAGTGAAAGAAAGAGAAGTTGGGGAGTTAGAGGAAGAATGGGGGTTGATGAAAGAATGTTTTGTGGGACATGCAAGTGATGTGTGTGGAAAGAGGTTTGTTGGAGGTGGCATGAGGAGGGGCAGCAAGTGGTGGAATGAAGGTGAAAATGAAGGTGGAAGAGGAAAAGAGGGCTTTTGAGAAATGGCTGCAGTGTAAAGGTAGGGAGAAGTATGAAAGATATAGGGAGAAAAATGTGGAAACCAAGCAGAAGGTAGAGGAAGAGAAGAGGTTGGCAAATGTTAGGTGGGGACAGGATTTTACTAGGTCATATGAGGAGAATATAAAGAAGTTTAGGAAAGAAGTGAAGAGAGTAAGGAAGGGTGGATCGAGGATGGAAGAGGCAGTGTTAGATGTGAATGGACAGATGTTAAGAGGGAACGATGCAAGGAAAAGATGGGCAGAATATTTTGAGTGCCTGCTGGCTAGTACAGTGGTAACGCGCTGGCTTCGCATTCACGAGGTCGAAAGATCGGTTCCCGTCCAAGACCGAGAGTTTAAGCTGTTTCCTGGCAGGAACTGCTGTGGTTGGACACCACAGTGGGGGGTTGGAGTTTGCCCTGGCTGACGAATACCCATTGTATTGAAATGGAAATAAAGTTTGTTTGTTTGCTGAATGTTGAGGAATATAGAGAGGCAGCTATAGTGGCAGTGGGGGGTGTTCAACTGCCAGTAATGGGAGATGAAAATGAGAGAGAGATTACAAGAGAGGAGGTGAAAAGGGCGTTGTATGAAGCAAAAGCTGGTAAAGCACCTGGAAAGGATGGTGTGAGAGCGGAGATGTTGAAAGAAGGGGGTGTGACTGCATTGGAATGGTTAGTGAGAGTGTTTAATATATGCTTTATGTTGTCAATGGTGCCAGTGGAATGGGTGATTGCTTGTATAGTGCCCCTATACAAAGGTAAGGGAGATGTGTATGAATGCAGTAACTTTAGGGGTATAAGTTTGTTGAGTGTGGTAGGATACTGGTTAATAGGATTGGGGAGAAGACAGAAGATGTGATTGCAGAAGTGCACAGTGGTTTTAGGAGAGGTAGAGGTTGTATAGATCAGATTTTTATAGTTAGGCAGTTATGTGAGAAATAATTAGCAAAGGGTAAGGATGTGTATTTTGCATTGTTGGATTTGGAGAAAGCGTATGATAGAGTTGATAGAGAGGCAGTGTGGAATGTTTTGAGATTATATGGAATTAATGGTAAATTGTTGTATGCAGTGAAGAGTTTGCATGAGGGCAGTAGAGCTTGTGTTAGGGTAGGGAATGAAGTGAGTGAGTGGTTTCCAGTGAGTGTGGGACTGAGACAGGGATGTGTGATGTCACCATGGCTGTTCAATTTGTATATTGATGGAGTTGTAAGAGAGGTGAATGAGCGAGTGCATGGTCGAGGTTTGAGAATGGTAGATGGGGATGATAACGAGTGGGAGCTGAATCAGTCGCTGTTTGCAGATGATACTGTGGTTGTGGCAGATTAAGAAGAGAAGCTGTGTCAGTTAGTGTCAGAATTTGGAATGGTGTGTGAAAGAAGGAAGTTGCGAGTGAATGTGGGAAAGAGTAAGGTTATGAGGTGTAGAAGAAATGAGGATGGTGCTGGATTGAATGTTATGTTGAATGGAGAGACACTTGAGGAAGTTGATCAGTTTAAGTATTTAGGCTCGGTTATAGCTACAAATGGTGGAGTGGAAGCAGATGTGTGTCACAGAGTGAATGAAGGATGTAAAGTGTTGGGTGCGTTGAAAGGAGTGATGAAGAATAGAGGGTTGGAAATGAATGTTAAGAAAGTTTTGTATGAGAAAGTGGTTGTGCCAACTGTGATGTATGGATCAGAGTTATGGGGTATGAAAGTAAGTGAGAGACGGAAACTAAATGTGTTTGAGATGAAATGCCTGAGGAGTATGATTGGTGTACCTCGATTGGATAGGGTTAGGAATGAAGTGGTGAGAGCAAGAATGGGTGTGAGGAGAAAATTTGCAGCCAGAGTAGATATGAATGTTCTGAGATGGTTTGGCCATGTGGAAAGGATGGATGATGAAAGACTGCTGAAAAAGGTGATGAATGCGAGAGTTGATGGGAGAAATGATAGAGGGAGGCCTAGGTTTGGATGGATGGATGGATGGAGTAAGGAGAGCCCTGAATGATAGGAGGATGGATGTGAGGGAAGCAAATGAGCGTGCTAGGAATAGGAATGAGTGGCGAGCGATTGTGACGCAGCTCTGATGGGCAGCTAGTGTTACCACGGGGCTGCATCTTACAGAGGTAGCCCTGTGGTAGGGGCAGTAGGGGAGTTGGCAGTTGTGAAGCGACACAGGTTGTGGAAGAGCCAGGAGGATGGGCTGTGGCACTCCAGCAGTGCCATCTGAACGGTCGCTAGCTCCCTCGTCATTGCCCATAGAGCAAAGTAATCCCCTTATTGTTTTCTTTCTTTGATGTCGGCTACCCCTCAATTAAAGGGGGAAACAGACAAGGTAGATAAAAAAAAAAATCAAAATTGTAACTGAACAATACTCACCTTGTTGATGGGTAATACTTAAAACAAAACTTACCTTTGTCGATGGGTCATCCTTAAAACAATACTCAACTTTGTCAATGGGTCATTCTTAGAGCAATACTCACCTTTGTCGATTAGTCATCATTAAATCAATACTCACCTTTGTCGATGGTCATCATTAAATCAATACTCATCTTTGTCAATGGGTCATCATTAAATCAATAGTTACCTTTGTCGATGGGTCATTCTGAAATTAATACTCACCTTTGTAAATAGGTCATCCTTAAAACAATATTTACCTTTGTCGATGTGTCATCCTTAACCAAAGCCAGCGACTCAGAGGATTGTGGGACACACTTTTTCTGGTTATCACCATCAGAGTATATAGTGAAGGCCAAAGAAGTCCCCTTGCAGATGCCAACATCCTCTTGTCTTTTATGATCATCCTACAAGCAGAAAGAATTTTAATGATATAATATAATGAATATTGCGACATTCAAGTAAAAAAGCAAATAAATAAATAAATATACACCACAGCCATAAAAATCACAGAGATTAGTAAGAGAACAAGAATTACTACCTTGTAATGCATAAGTATGGTAAGAAACCACTGAGAGACAGTAGTAGGAGGGAGAGAAGTCTACCCATGTATGCTGAAACTCTGAAACTTTTGTTTTGTTATAGTTCTGGACACTTTGCTGGCTCAAAAGGAAATAGAAGCTATATAATACTGTAACAAAAGTTCATAAGACCCTGCGTTTTACCTTAACTATGGTAAACGGCAGTTTTTCCTTGACTGGCACAGGGTCATCGGTGTTGGCAGTAACACTGTCATCCCTAAATAGACTACCGCTCCACATATCATTGACAGTATGTAAGGCCATTTTAGTATTGACGGTTGGATCAGTCATGCTCAAACCTCTTGAATTGCTATGGCTCGAACCAGAGACATCCTGACCACTAACGTTAGTTCCTGCAAAGATATGAGACATGTAGCATATCAAGTTGAACTGCATGGTGCCTGGAACCCAGATTTTCTGTCACCCCACAGATATACAGTATGATATCTCATAAACTTATCTCTAATGGTATTCATTTTCACTTTCAATATTTACGTAAACCAAAATACTACATTAGGAAAACAACAACAATTATGATTATTATTCTCTCTTAGTTATATATTTAAAGCACTATTTTTTAGTCAACACACTGAATCAATCTATGCTGAATTTCATAAAATATTTGCCAAAGTTATTGGAAGCTTGGAGGAAAAGCCATGAAAAAGGCACAGCAGAAAAAGGTTAGGCCCATCTCTCACCTGGACCAGGTGCACAGTATGCGTCCTCAGGAAATTCATCGACGAGCGTGAGAGTGGCTGGTTTAAGTTGGAGTAAGGCATGAGTCGAACTTTCATCAAAAAACTGAAAGAAATTAAAAGGCCTCAAGAATGTAATTACTACCAAAATAAAAAAAATTGCTAATAAAATTGAATGCAAGTACACGGAAGTATAGGAATGGAGAGGAAGACTCAAGATAAGGTGGAAAAACTGCCTTGCAGCATATATTAGATCAAAGGGTCTGGATGCCAACATGACAGGAGACAGAGGCAGGGGGAGGTAGCACATCAAAAACGGTAACCCCTTATAAAGATGGGCTAATAAAGTTAAGAAAGAAGAAAAATGAGAGGTACATTCTGAATTTAAGAAATGAAAAAATAAAACTACAGCAATGTTCTACTTTATATTCTGTTTAGCATACATTATTCCATACAGTGAAGAAATAATATTTATTCACTTATTCCATTTCAAAGCTAAAAGCAAAATACACAAATACAATATATATATATATATATATATATATATATATATATATATATATATATATATAATATATATATATATATATATATATATATATATATATATATATATATATATATATATATATATATATATATATATATATATATATATATATATTATATATATATATATATATATATATATATATATATATATATATATATATATATATATATATATATATATATATATATATATATATATATATATATATATATATATATATATATATATATATATATATATATATATATATATATATTATATATATATATATATATATATATATATATATATATATATATATATATATATATATATATATATATATATACTCCTGTTATTCTATTTATGTATTTTGCTTTTAGCTTTGAAATGGAATAAGTAAACAAATTTTATTTCTTCACTTTATGGAATAAAGTTTGGTAAACAGAATGTGCAGTAAAACTTTGCTGGACAGTTTTATTTTATATATATATATATATATATATATATATATATATATATATATATATATATATATATATATATATATATATATATATATATATATATATATATATATATATATATATATATATATATATATATATATATATATATATATATATATATATATATATATATATATATATATATATATATATATATATATATATATATATATATATATATATATATATATATATATATATATATATATATATATATATATATATATATATATATATATATATTATTTTATATCTATATATATATATAAATATATATATATATATATATATATATATATATATATATATATATATATATATATATATATATATATATATATATATATATATATATATATATATATATACATATATATACATTTACCTTGGCTGTTTCCCCCTTTAATTGGGGGGTAGCCAACATCAAGAAAGGAAAACAAAAAGGGGGATTACTTTGCTCTATGGGCAATGACGAGGGAGCTAGCGACCGTTCAGATGGTACTGCTGGAGTGCCACAGCCCATCCTCCCAGCTCTTCCACAACCAGTGTCGCTTCACAACTGCCAGCTCCTCCTACTGCCCCTACCACAGGGCTACCTCTGTAAGATGCAGCCCCGTGGTAACAGCAGATGCCCATCAGAGCCGCGTCACAATCGCTCGCCACTCATTCCTATTCCTAGCACGCTCGCTTGCTTCCCTCACATCCATCCTCCTATCATTCAGGGCTCTCCTTACTCCATCCATCCATATATATATATATATATATATATATATATATATATATATATATATATATATATATATATATATATATATATATATATATATATATATATATATATATATATATATATATATATATATATATATATATATATATATATATATATATATATATATATATATATATATATTATATATATATATTTTATATATATATATTTTATATATATATATATATATATATATATATATATATATATATATATATATATATATATATATATATATATATATATATATATATATATATATATATATATATATATATATATATATATATATATATATATATATATATATATATATATATATATATATATATATATATATATATATATATATATATATATATATCTATCTTGAATATATTTCAAGACAGTTTATTTCTACGTACATTATGTAAGTGTTGTTTTACATATAGTTTCGTTTATTGTAATGTAAGTGCATGAATGTATACTCTTAGACTTAGTATGTGTACTTATTAATTTCTATCATGTATACACGTATAGTCGTATGTATAATGTGTAGTTTATTATGAAGGCTGGCTGTAGCAGACTTGGAGAAAGGAATGTAGGTCACTAATGGATTTTAGCCATTAACCCTTCACCTCCTTGATAACGCTTATTGCATCGCCTGCCTCGTTGAACAAAGAACCGTTGTAAACAAGTCATAACTCAGGTTAGTCCTAGTATCAAGGACCCTTACAAACGAAGGGAGTTTTATAAGACTTTCTTACAAAAAGTTAGTTGCTGTTGTGAGATGCTACGAGGCACTCATTTTTACTGTGTCTATTGACAGTACTTATAAGTTTATTCTTAGTTGTTCTCGTGGGGCATTACGAGACACTCAAGTAGAAGAACGTGATCGAGATCCGTGGATCAGAAGATACGTTTTGATTCGGAGTCCCGTGATTGCTGACGACATCAGGGTTATCCGGACAGATGAGTAAAGAGTTATTATATTTCTAACAATATATACAACTACGTGTGAGGGACAGAATGAGCTCATTTAATTGAACACTCGTAGGTGGAATGTATGTTAGAAAATGTATTATTCTGAATGAGGAAGTTTTAATTTTAGGTGAGGAGAGTTTATTTAAAATATTCACATATCAGCAGTTCATAAACCCCCTTATAAAATATTTGCATGTAATATTAATTATATTTTATTGGTAGAGGATTTAAATTTGAGATCGTGGTAGGCCTCTACTGAAGCCGTGTCAGGGTTTCCGAATTTAGGGGGTTATAAGATCGAATGGTAAATAACACACAGGAAATTCTCCACAATATATATATATATATATATATATATATATATATATATATATATATATATATATATATATATATATATATGTATGTATGTATGTATGTATGTATGTATGTATGTATGTATGTATGTAAGTATGTATGCATGCATGCATACATACATACATAGGATGTAAGGAAATACTTTTTCAGTGTAAGAGTAGTTGATAATTGGAATTCGCTAAGCGAGGAGGTAGTTAATGCTATCTCAATCCATAGTTTTAAGGCCAGGTATGATAAGTATCACTAAGTATAAAATGGAACCGATCTGGAGACGGGAAGATACGAGCTTTGGGCTCTTTCCCGTAAACACAATTAGGTAATCACATACATACATACATACATACAATATATATATATATATATATATATATATATATATATATATATATATATATATATATATATATATATATATATATATATATATATATATATATATATATATATATATATACTGTATAGAAATAATTTTTACCCTGACTGGGACTTGAACCGAGGAACATAATTACTGTGCCAAGGCGCTACCAACTACAACACAAAAGGTCTTAAAAGGCAGCGCCTTGGCATAGTAATTATGTGTCCTAGGTTCAAGTCCCGTTTGGGGTAAAAATCATTCATGTTTTCACATATATATATATATATATATATATATATATATATATATATATATATATATATATATATTATATATATTATATATATATATATATATATATATATATATATATATATATATATATATATAAATATATATATATATATATATATATATATATATATATATATACAGTGTTACCCCGCTGTATCGCGCTTCTTGGTTCGCGGTCTCACTCTATCGCATTTTTTGGGGGGATAAATTATTATTTTATTTTATGGGTATACGCAAAAATATGAAAATATCGAAAACAAAAAATTCAGTATTTTCCTTTTTTTTATTGAAAAAAAATTTTCATTATTTAATTGATAAAAAAATATTATTTCCCAGCCTACGAATAATAACACAGTAAAAAAATTATAAAAAACATAAATTTAGATATACGTACGTACAGTATAACTAACAGTACAGGGTATTGCATCATGCAAAACAGTGTCCGATAGCATACAATGTATCGGGGTCACAGCTACGTGAGCTAGCATATATATTTATATTTCCAGTAGTTTCATGATTTTATTGATAAAAAAAACGCATTTCTTAGCCTAAGAATAATAAAACAGCAAAAAATAGTAAACAGTATTGCACCACGTAAAATACGATACCGGTATCAGTGTTTCGGAAAACGCAAAGGCTCTCACCTACGTGACCTAGTGAATATTAAAACTTTCATTATTTTATTGATAAAACAAGTATTTCCTAGCCTAAGAATAATAAAACAGTAAAAAATAATAAAAAAAAAAACATATAAAGTACTAAAAGTACTTTTACCATGTAAAATACGATACCGCTATCAACATTTCGGAAAACGAAAAGGCTCTCACCCACAATACCTAGTGAATATTAAAATTTTCATTATTTTATTGATAAAACAAGTATTTCCTGGCCTAAGAATAATAAAACAGTAAAAAATAATAAAAAACAAAGTACTAACAGTATTTCACCATGTAAAATACGATACCGCTATCAACGTTTCGGAAACGAAAAGGCTCTCACCTACGTGAGATAGTTCATGGAATGCTATTGGATTGTTTTTCAATATTTTCTGTATCATGGGGTCTGATTGGCTTTTTCATTGCAGTCTGCTTTTCCCTCCAATTTCCAATGTGCCGCCTCACTCGCTCAGTCTAACTCTCGTGTGCGCCGTTCTCGTTGTGCTTACTAATACGTTTTGCTTGAGATTTTTTTTACTTGCAATGCCTCCCAAGCATCCTTCATCTTCTAAGGCTTCTTGTAGTGAGCCTAAGCGGCAAAGGAAAATGTTAACCATTGTAGATAAAGTGAAACTCTTAGATATGTTGAAAGAAGGGAAAAAGTTTGTGGATGTCGGCCGCTATTTTGGCCTCAATGAATCTACTGTGCGTTACATAAAAAAGGATGAGGCAATGATCAGGAAAACAGCGAGCATTTCTTTTAATAAATCGGCAAAGAGGCTCGTCACCCCGCAATAAGGCAGTATAATAATAATAATAATAATAATAATAATAAGACTTTATTTCCAACATACATTGGAAGCTGCTTTGGCCCTGTGGATTGCTGATTGCAGAAAAAAAAACATCAGCTTAGACACCAATATCATACAAACAAAGGCGAAGAAGCTGTACGAGACATTCGCTGCAAATGAACCCCATGACGACAGTGGCGACCGTGGAGAGGAGGGGAGAGAAGAAGATATCGACGACCCACAACCAGGACCCTCCAGCGATTCTCCATCGAGGATACAACCGTTCGTTGCTAGCAGGGGATGGTTCTTCAGATTTCAAAAACGCTATGGCCTAAAGAGCGTTTCAGTTTATGGCGAGGCTGCCTCTGCAGATACAGCTGCCGCAGAAAATTACGTCAAGAATGACTTCAAGAAAAGTATCGCCGAAGGGGAATATGTTCCTGAGCAAGTCTTCAACATGTATGAGACTGGGTTATTTTGGAAGAGAATGCCATCTCGCACTTTTCTCTTCAAGGAAGAAGCTAAAGCCCCGGGATTTATAGTGCACAAAGATCGCGTTACCCTCATCATGTGCGGGAATGCTGCGGGCTTCATGTTAAAGCCTGGGCTTATCTACAAGTCAAAGAACCCTAGGGCTTTGAAGAACAAGAATAAGAATCTGCTGCCAGTGTATTGGATGCATAACCCCAAGGCCTGGATCACGAAAAGCCTCACATTGGACTGGTTTTACCAATGCTTTATCCCTCAGGTAAAACTTTATCTTATGGAAAAAGGCCTTGAATTTAAAGTCCTTTTGATGGATAATGCTGGTGGCCACGCAACCAAGCTCCAATATGACGGTGTTCAAGTTGAGTTCCTGCCACCGAATACGACGTCACTGATTCAGCCTATGGATCAAGGCGTTATTCGTGCGTTCAAGGCCCTATACACACGAAATGCCATGGCGAACCTAGTTGATTCCATGGATTCGGACAAAGACTTCTCATTGAAGACTTACTGGCGTAATTACATGATTGCCACATGCCTACAAAATATTCAGAAAGCAATCAAAGAGATGAAGTCGGCCACAATCAATGCCAGCTGGAAGAAATTGTGGCCCGAAATCATCCACGACTACAAGGGATTTGCTCCTGTCGAGGTGCAGAAGGCGGCAGTTGCGAAAGCTGTGAAGTTGGCTGCATTGCTAGGAGGAGAAGGCTTTAAAGATATGACTCCCGAACATGTGAATGAACTGATTGACTGCCACTCGAAGCCTTTGAGTGATGAAGACTTGGATGAAATGACGAAATCAGCGAGCGAAGAAGAGGAAGAACTTGAGGAATCACACGAATCAACTGAAGAACCTGGCCTTACACTTGAACGTTTGGCGGCCATGTATGAACATTACAAAGCACTCCAACAACTCTCGCAGGAACATGACGAAAATATGGTTCGTTCGGTGACCTTCTGTAATTTTCTCGATGATGCCATGACTCCTTACCATGCCATGTTCCAACAAATGAAGAAACAACAACAGCAACTCCCCATTACCATGTTCTTCCCCCCAAAAAAGCAGCCGTAAAGCTTTTATTGGCTGTGAAATAAGTTCCTCCGGGGTCGAGAATGATGATCATCACCTCATTCACGGTAAGTTTACCTATCATGTACAAATGTATGTCACGTCATTATCACCTCATTCACCGTAATTTTATCTATCACTTTCATAAAAATTTACGTTGCTTGCTGTTATTTATAATGTAAAGGGTGTTTTTTTAACAGTGCAGGGAGGGTTTATACACTACATAAACGAAAAAATAATTGTAAATGAGTATGTATGTCACGTCATTATCACCTCATTCACCGTAATTTTATCTATCACTCATAAAAATTTACGTTGCTTGCTGTTATCTATAATGTTAAGGGTGTTTTTTTTAACAGTGCAGGGAGGGTTTATACAGTACGTAAATGAAAAAATAAGTGTAAATGAGTATGTATGTCACGTCATTATCACCTCATTCACCCTAATTTTATCTATCACTTTCATAAAAATTTACGTTGCTTGCTGTTATTTATAATGTAAAGGGTGTTTTTTTAACAGTGCAGGGAGGGTTTATACAGTACGTAAACGAAATAATAATTGTAAATGAGTATGTATGTCACGTCATCATCACATTTACGGTAAATTTTCCTATCACTATCATAAAAATTTACGTTGCTTGCTGTTATCTATAATGTTAAGGGTGTTTTTTTTAACAGTGCAGGGAGGGCTTATACAGTACGTAAATGAAAAAATAAGTGTAAATGAGTATGTATGTCACGTCATTATCACCTCATTCACCCTAATTTTATCTATCACTTTCATAATAATTTACATTGCTTGCTGTTATTTATAATGTAAAGGGTGTTTTTTTAACAGTGCAGGGAGGGTTTATACAGTACGTAAACGAAAAAATAATTGTAAATGAGAATGTATGTCACGTCATCATCACATTCACGGTAAGTTTTCCTATCACTTTCATAAAAATTTACGTTGCTTGCTGTTATCTATAATGTTAAGGGTGTTTTTTTTTAACAGTGCAGGGAGGGTTTATACAGTACGTAAACGAAAAAATAATAGTAAATGAGTATGTATGTCACGTCATTATCACCTCATTCACCCTAATTTTATCTATCACTTTCATAAAAATTTACGTTGCTTGCTGTTATTTATTATGTAAAGGGTGTTTTTTTAACAGTGCAGGGAGGGTTTATACAGTACGTAAACGAAAAAATAATTGTAAATGAGTATGTATATCACGTCATCATCACATTCACGGTAAGTTTTCCTATCACTTTCATAAAAATTTACGTTGCTTGCTGTTATCTATAATGTTAAGGGTGTTTTTTTTAACAATGCAGGGAGGGTTTATACAGTACGTAAATGAAAAAATAAGTGTAAATGAGTATGTATGTCACGTCATTATCACCTCATTCACCGTAATTTTATCTATCACTTTCATAAAAATTTACGTTGCTTGCTGTTATTTATAATGTAAAGGGTGTTTTTTTAACAGTGCAGGGAGGGTTTATACAGTACGTAAACGAAAAAATAATTGTAAATGAGTATGTATGTCACGTCATCATCACATTCATGGTAAGTTTTCCTATCACTTTCATAAAAATTTACGTTGCTTGCTGTTATCTATAATGTTAAGGGTGTTTTTTTTTTTAACAGTGCAGGGAGGGTTTATACAGTACGTAAATGAAAAAATAATAGTTCGGTCCCGGGACCCACCGCGAACCAGGAAATCCGCGAAATAGGATCCGCCAATATGTACATAGATATTTTAATATATTTTTACGTTTACACTGTATAAACCCCCCCTGCACTGGTAAAAAAACACCCTTTACATTATAAATAACAGCAAGCAACGTAAATTTTTATGAAAGTGATAGATAAAATTACAGTGAATGAGGTGATAATGACGTGACATACATACTCATTTATTATTATTTTTTCGTTTACGTACTGTATAAACCCTCTCTGCACTGTTAAAAAAAACACCCTTAACAATATAGATAACAGCAAGCAACGTAAATTTTTATGAAAGTGATAGGAAAACTTACCGTGAATGTGATGATGACGTGACATACATACTCATTTACAATTATTTTTTCATTTACGTACTGTATAAACCCTCCCTGCACTGTTGAAAAAACACCCTTTACATTATAAATAACAGCACGCAAAGTAAATTTTTATGAAAGTGATAGATAAAATTAAGGTGATAGAGGTGATAATGACGTGACATACTCATTTACAATTATTTTTTCGTTTAAGTACTGTATAAACCCTCCCTGCACTGTTAAAAAACACCCTTTACATTATAAATAACAGCAAGCAACGTAAATTTTTATGAAAGTGATAGATAAAATTACAGTGAATGAGGTGATAAAGACGTGACATACATACTCATTTACAATTATTTTTTCGTTTACGTACTGTATAAACCCTCCCTACACTGTTAAAAAAAAACACCCTTTACATTATAAATAACAGCAAGCAACGTAAATTTTTATGAAAGTGATAGATAGAATTACGGTGAATGAGGTGATAATGACGTGACATACATACTCATTTACAATTATTTTTTCGTTTACGTACTGTATAAACCCTCCCTGCACTGTTAAAAAAAAATACCCTTTACATTATAAATAACAGCAAACAATGTAAATTTTTATGAAAGTGATAGATAAAATTACGGTGAATGAGGTGATAATGACGTGACATACATACTCATTTACAATTATTTTTTCGTTTACGTACTGTATAAACCCTCCCTGCACTGTTAAAGAAACACCCTTTACATTATAAATAACAGCAAGCAACGTAAATTTTTATGAAAGTGATAGATAAAATTAGGGTGAATGAGGTGATAATGACGTGACACATACTCATTTACAATTATTTTTTCGTTTACGAACTGTATAAACCCTCCCTGCACTGTTAAAAAAACACCCTTTACATTATAAATAACAGCACGCAACGTAAATTTAAAAAGAAAATGAAAATACTGAAATTTTTTTTTCAATATTTTAATATTTTTGCGTATACCCATAAAATAAAATAATAATTTACCAAAAAAAAAAAAAAACCGCGATAGAGTGAGAACGCGAACCAAGAAGCGCGCATAACCGGGGTAACACTGTGTATATATATATATATATATATATATATATATATATATATATATATATATATATATATATATATATATATATATATATATATATACAGTGTTACCTCACTTATCGCGGTAGTTCGGTTCCGGGATCCGGCGCGAACCAGGAAATCCGCAGAGTAGGATCAGCCTATATATACATAGATATTTTAATGTATTTTTACGTTTACACTGTATAAACCCTCCCTGTATTGTTAAAAAAACACCCTTTAAATTATAAATAACAGCAAGCAACGTAATTTTTTTATGAAAGTGATAGGAAAACTTACCATGAATAAGGTGATGATGACTTGACATACATAGGTTCCATATTTTACAATAATTTTTACGTTTACGTAATATAGCGGCCGACATCCACAAACTTTTTTCCTTCTTTCAACATATCTAAGAGTTTCACTTTATCTACAATGGTTAACATCTTCTTTTGCCACTTAGGCTCAATACAAGAAGCCTTAGAAGATGAAGGATGCTTGGGAGGCATTGCAAAGGTTAAAATATGCGAGTAAAAAAATCACAAGCAAAACATATTAATAATAATAAGCACAACGTGAATGGCGCACACGAGTGAGGCGAGACAATGGAAGATGGTGGAAGCCTTTGTCCGAAACGCTGAGAGCGGCATCGTATTTTACATGTTGCAATACTGTTAGTATTTATGTTTTTTACTGTTATATTATTCTTAGGCTAAGAAATACGTTTTTTTTTATCAATAAAATCATGAAACTACTGGAAATGTAAATATATATGCTAGCTCACGTAGCTTCGACCCCAATACATTGTACGCTATCGAACACAAGCAAAACGTTTAATAAGCACAATGTGAACGGCGCGCACGTGAGTTAGACTGAACGAGTCTTTGTCCAAAACGCTGATAGCGGTATCGTATTTTACATGTTGCAATACTGTTAGTATTTATGTTTTTTACTATACTGTTTTATTATTCTTAGGCTAATAAATACGTTTTTTAATCAATAAAATCATGAAACTACTGGAAATATAAATATATATGCTAGCTCACGTAGCTGCGACCCCAATACATTGTACGCTATCGAACACTATTTCGTATGATGCAATACAGTGAGTTATACTGTACGTACGTATATCATTCAGTTATTAGTACAATATATATTAATTTAAAATTCATTTACTTATTTGATGATTGTACAAAATCTATTGTATTTATTCATTGTAATTTGGACCAAATATTCCTTTTGTAAAGATTATACTGTACTTTTCAAAAGAGGTGGTCAATAAACGTATCTATCTATCTATCTACATTTATGTTTTTTACTATATTTTACTGTTTTATTATTCGTAGGCTGGGAAATAAGTTTTTTTTATCAATTAGATAATGAAATATGTTTTTTTTTTTCAATAAAAAATGAAAATACCAAGAATTTTTTTTTGTATTATTTTAATATTTTTGCATATACCCATGAAATAAAATAATAATTTATCCAAAAAACAAACGCGATACAGTGAGAAAGTGAACCAAGAAACAAGAATAACCGGGGTAACACTGTATATATATACTGTATGTATATATATACACCTTGTTCTCAAAATAACGCCTAGATAGGTTCTCAGAAGTGTCGTGTAATTGGAAAATCGCGTGAAAAAAGGAGCTATTTTCCTTAGGAAACAATGATAAAGGGCATAGATACGTTCCAAACCTTACATAGACACACCATGCCAAAGTTATAAGACAAGTAAAAAAAATATTTTATTACTACATAGCAAAGCAGAAAGCCCTGTATCTATTTTTAAGAGTATACAAAAGATATTCATATTCACTTTACACCTAGAAATTAACATACATTACTATACTTTGTTCTATTATGCAGTGGGCAACAGTTATACAGTACACTGGGACATGCATGGTGGCAGTGAGCAATGAGAATTATAAATAACCAAAGCAAGACTAAAACATGAAAAGAAATATTAATTATGCAATGCCTGCATCTACCATATGACAGATTAAAAAAAATTTAATCTACATTCTCTAGAGAGGCACAGAGTTAGGGGGGATATGATTGAGGTGTATAAATGGTTTAAAGGGATTAACAAGGGTGATATTAATAAAGTTTTAAAAATTCATGATCAAACCAGAACTCGTAATGGGTAATGGATTTAATCTTGACAAATTTAGGTTCAGAAGGGAAATTGGTGAAAATTGGCTTGGTAATACTGGAGAGTATTCCTAGTAGGATAATAAATGCCAATACCTTAGACACCTTCAAATGTAGACTAGATAGACATATGACAGAGGTAGGGTGGGTAAGAATAGATTAGTGTTTATTAGAAAAATCATAAAAAGAAAAATAGAATAAATAAGTAGAGTAGAATAGAATAGGTTAGACATGCTGAAAATATAATTAAAAAATGGAACTGCCTCATGTGTGCCAGTAAGCATGTTGCAGTGTCCCCTACTCTTATGTTCTTAATATTTTCAGAACACGTGTTTTGCATCCTCCTTCCATTTTCAAATTTGTATCTGGTTTCTGAATGACAAATTTGTTAATAAAATGTATCCAATTACTCTCTCTCTCTCTCTTTCTCTCATATTTCTTTACAAAAAACGAATTAAAAATTAGGTTTATTATCTTTAAAATGAGCACTGTAATGAACGTGATTAAGACTAAAGCAATAATTGTATTTACATAATAAGATGAAAAATTTCTACCTAATTCCTGTTTAAGAGAGACATTACAAAGGATTCGTGGAAAGGAAATTAATTTAACGGTCTTTTAACTCATTAACGTATTTATTAAAAGTGCATTATTATATTTATCATTTGCTGCCCCAAACGACTCATCAGCTTGTAAAGTAACTGATGTATGCGTTGTTTGTAAGACTATTCTCCTTTTAATATAAATATATTCTATATAATGTAAGTGAAATGAAACGAGAGAGAGAGAGAGATCTTTAATTAACTCTTGTTCATTCAACCAAAACTACATTATTTATTGTAAAAATAATGGTTTAATTACAAATTCGTAATAATAATGATATTATTAATAATAATAATAATAATAATAATAATCTCCACAATCATCATCAAGGGAAAATTATTGTTAAAAATAATAATAATAATAATAAGACCTAAGGAGAATTTTTGGAATAGACATCATGAGAGTAATGCAGAGGCATATTAAAACCCAGCAGAGTGCTGGATATACATTACACATCTTTTATAATCCCTTCACATCTGACAGGTCATTACACTCTCCATCGTTTCTCTTTACAGCCTGATAAAGGCCGTTTTATTTTATCATTTTTTGGTCCACCCTGTTGTAAAAAAAAAAAAAAAAAAAAAAAAATCCGAATTTTTTACTATTATTTTTGGGGGGCGTTATTGCAATTTCGCATATAAAAAAATCGCGTATAAAAGGAACAAGGTGTGTGTATATATATATATATATATATATATATATATATATATATATATATATATATATATATATGAATAATTTTTTACCCCGACCGGGACTCGAACCTAGGACTTATGATTACTAAGTCAAGGCGCTACCACTACACCACAGATTTGTCTCCAGAAATACATATAAATGGCATAGTAAGGGCAGCATATGCATTCTTATCAAATGTAAGGGTAGCCTTCAGGCACATGGCCAAGGAAATGTTCAGAAATATTTATGTAACCTATGTGAGGCCAAAACTCGAATATGCAGCCCCCTTTTGGAATCCGCACTTAAAAAAGCACATAGCTAAGCTTGAAAAAGTTCAAAGACATGCCACGAAACTGGTGCCCGAAATACGCAATCTCAGTTATGATGAGAGGCTGAGGGAATTAGACTTACCATCACTCGAAGCTAGAAGAGTGAGGGGGGGATATGGTGACAGTCTTTAAATTCCTTCATGGTTATGATAGAGTGAATAGGGATCGATATTTTGATATGGCTGGCTCTAGAACTAGAGGTCATAGTTTGAAGCTTCGTAAGAAAACTTCTTCGCAGGATGTAAGGAAACACTTTTTCAGTGTAAGAGTAGTTGATAATTGGAATTGGCTAAGCGAGGAGGTAGTTAATGCTATCTCAATCCATAGTTTTAAGGACAGGTATGATAAGTATCACTAAGTATAAAATGGAACCGATCAGGAGACGGGAAGAAACGAGCTTTGGGCTCTTTCCCGTAAACACAATTAGGTAATCACCATTCGGTAATCACAGAAGGTTAAAAGGAATCCAACCTTATAGCTTATATATGCTATACTTAGGAATGAATGCATTCTAACTGAATGCCACTATGTTCATATTACAGATTCCCCAACCTCACTCGTGGCTTCATTTTAGCATTTAATTCCATTCCCAATCTCATTCGGGCCATGAAATTACCAATTAAGCACATTACATATGTGAAAACATGAATCATCTTTTCCCCGACCGGGCCATGAAATAACCAAAGTATAGCAGATATAAGCTATAAGGTTGGATTCCTTTTAACCTTCTGTGGTGTAGTGGTAGCGCCTTGACTTAGTAATCATAAGTTCTAGGTTCGAGTCCCGGTCGGAGTAAAAAATGATTCATGTTTTCACATACGTAATGTGCTTATTTGTTTATTTCATGGCCCGAATGAGATTGGGAATTGAATTAAATGCTAAAATGAAGCCACGAGTGAGGTTGGGGAATCTGTAATATGAACATAGTGGCATTCAGATAGAATGAATTCATTCCTATGTATAGCAGATACAAGCTATAAGGTTGGATTCCTTTTAACCTTCTGTGGTGTAGTGGTAGCGCCTTGACTTAGTAATCATAAGTCCTAGGTTCGAGTCCCGGTCGGGGTAAAAATTGAATCATGTTTCCACATACGTAATGTGCTTATTTGGCTATTTCATGGCCCGAATGAGATTGGGAATTGAATTAAATGCTAAAATGAAGCCACGAGCGAGGTTGGGGAATATGTAATATGAACATAGTGGCATTCAGATAGAATGCGTTCATTCCTAAGTATAGCAGATATAAGCTATAAGTTTGAATTCCTTTTAAACTTCTGTGGTGTAGTGGTAGCGCTTTGACTTAGTAATTATAAGTCCTAGGTTCGAGTTACGGTCGGGGTAAAAAATGATTCATGTTTTCACATACGTAATGTGCTTATTTGGTTATATATATATATATATATATATATATATATATATATATATATATATATATATATATATATATATATATATATATATATAGTTCCCCCCCTTATCGCGGTAGTTTGGTTCCGGGACCAGCCGCGAACCAGGAAAACCACGGAGTAGGATCAGCCTATATGTACATAGATATTTTAATTTATTTTTACGTTTACACTGTATAAACCATCCCTGTACTGTTAACAAACCACCCTTTACTTCATAAATAACAGCATGCAATGTAAATTTATAAGAAAGTGATAGATAAAATTACGGTGAATGAAGTGGTAATTATATGACATACTCATGTACATAGGTATTTTACAATTATTTTTACGTTTACGTACTGTATAAACCCTCCCTGCACTGTTAAAAAAACACCCTTTACATTATAAATAACAGCAAGCAACGTAAATTTACATGAAAGTGGAAGATAAAATTACGGTGAATTAAGTGGTAATTACATGACATACTCATGTACATAGGTATTTTACAATTATTTTTATGATTACACTGTATAAACCCTCCCTGTACTGTTAACAAACCACCCTTTACTTCATAAATAACAACATGCAACGTAAATTTATATGAAAGTGATAGATAAAATTACGATGAATGAAGTGGTAATTACATGACATACTCATGTACATAGGTATTTTACAATTATTTTTATGCTTACGTACTGTATAAACCCTCCCTGCACTGTTAAAAAAACACCCTTTACATTATAAATAACAGCAAGCAACGTAAATTTACATGAAAGTGGTAGATAAAATTACGGTGATGTGACAGAGTGTTTCGCTCAAAGTCACCAGAGGCTGTTAGATGCCTTATTAGTTAATTTAGTAACTTAACTGTCATTTTTCTAACTAAATATAATTCCCACTTCTTGACTTTTGCAGATTATAATTATTTGCAATTTATATCTTAGCTTATAGCTAATTTTAAATATATCTTATTTACTATTCTTGTACGTGTAGAAGCAGAGTCCTGATATAAAGGCTGCTCCTACCTTTCCACCTTTTCAGTGAACCCATCAGATACGTTTTCTTTACAATTTTCTTATGAGAAAATAGCTCTCGCTGATAATTTTATTACAAATTTGACCTTGCTGTTATGACATTAGCCTGTCTAGATATATATCAGTAGCTTCTTTATTATTTGAGTACTTAAATTCCGTCTCCTACAACGCAAAGAACGTTCTAGAGATTGTTTACCAGTAACCTAACTTTCCATTATTATTCTCGTTTTATTTTATTTGCTTCCACTTGTTGCACATAAAATACTGTCTCTCCCTTGCATCTCTGCTATAATTGCCTGCCAGGGACCACCACTAAAGTAGTCCTTAAATGATATAAGAGCCAGTTACTGCTCTAGAAATATATCCTACAGATGACGTCACCAGGAGGGACATTGAAGCGTCCTCATTTGGCGGCCAAACATCCCAGAGGCAGCATCTCGCCTCAGCAGTCAAGTTTATTTCAAACCTTATTTACGTGGCATCTTCACAGGAATTCATCTGGCACAAACAAGGTGAGGGATAGTGTATGGTAAAGCAAATTGGTTTTTCGAGAATTAGTTACATTCGTTACTGGTTAAATCCAACAAATTTTTCTCAGATTCCATTCCCATACAAACGAAATTTTGTAAATTACCTAACTGGAATCTCACTTGCCAAAGTTAATTCCTCAACCTGGAAATTACAGCTGATATACATTGCTAAGAAGTTTCTTTTCATTGAATGTGCTAAACGAAAATCTCATTCTCTGAAGACTGGTTATGAGCCCGTAAAAATTTATCCCCTCTCCTAACAAATTCTAATTTTATTTCACCCCTTTCTATCATCGTAAATAAAGTGTTTTACGTCAAAAACTCGTGAATAAAGCTATTTGCTATATAAATTGCAAATAATTAATCATTAAACTAAAGTGTTTTATGCTATAAACTGCAAATAATTAAAAGGTAATTTTACTCTGTTGGCTTTGCAAATATTTCCTGTTAACCACAATTTAATGAATGCATACTGTATTTATCTTGCTGATTCTTCATATGTTGGGGATAAAGTGTTTTGAGTTATAAGTTGCAAATACTTCAAAAGGTGGTTTTGCCCCCCCTTTATCACTGCAAACAGTTCTTGATAACTATAAGTGAATGAATACTGTATTTATCTCGTAGATTCTTCCTTTATCGTAAATAGAGTGTCTTACCATATTAATTGCAAATCAGTAATAAGCATTGCAACTTTTGTGGTTGCCCACAATTTAAGGAATACATACAGTACTGTATTTGTCTTGCTTATTCTTCATTTGTTGTGAATAAACTGTTTTCCTTTAATACCAGCAAAGATTTAATGGTTTTGTATGCTATTATGGCAGCATATATATTTCTGGTTAGCTTTGAATAACCAATATATTTTCATCCAGTAGAATAATATTGGAAACTCAGTATATGTGTTCATGCTTTCAGTTTCCAATTATTAACAGTGTGTCGTTTCTGTTTCTGCAATTGCAGTGTCCTCTATTCTACTCTGCCTGTGTGACAGAGGTAATCGTCGAGTTGAGGCCAAAGTCTTGGCATACGTCCGTGGTGCCGGGAAACGAAATTGTGCTCACCACCTCCGGGATTCAAGGCAGCATTTCATAAAATTTAATAAGAAAATTTAATTCAAGTCTTTTAATGTCATTGCATTTCCAAAATTAAGAGAAAGTTGAATTCTGAGTTTCATTTAACCGAGTAGTGGTATATGGGTGGGGTGTTCAAGTGCAAATATCTGTCCTGTCTGTTTGTGAGCTCTTAACCGAGCTCAGTACTTTGAGTCCCCTTAGTAAAACAGAATCTTAACAACACTACCATTCCCCCAACAAGATTGGCGCCCGAACAGGGACCCGAACAGACAGACTGATTTTGATAAATTTATTTTTATTTTGCTTTTTATCATTGCACATGAAACCTGATTACCATTGGCTTGATTATTAAAATTAATGAATCATAGGCTGCACACGAAAACTTTATAGCTAGAGACGTTGCGGATCAAAATTTTTTTTTTTATTTTCAATATTAATTATGGTAACTAATATTTTCTTGTTTCCCATGTGGAAAACAAAATTTCAGGAAATCTACATGAGATTATGTGGTAACAGACTTAAGAAATCTTGCATGACGAGAAGACATGTTATTTAAAATTTCATTTATTTGCGTGATAAGATTGAGTTTTAAAGCATTCGTGTTTTATATATCCGTTAAAGGGTGATACTAGTTAAGAATTGTTTATATTTCCTTGAGATTTAGGAATTGGGAGTAAGCATATTAAGTATTTTGTGTATAATTGTGTTTTATATTCAAGCATTGACTGCTCATAGATTGGGAAGAAAAACTTTGGTGTCATTTATCGAGCCTAGGCTAAGCCTTTCATGTGTTTGAGTTCTCACTTGAAAATAAATTTTCTCATTACTAGTAGAAATGTGTAATCTGGCTGCCTAGTAAGCCGTTAGCCTATCTTTGGTGTATATTGCATAGGATCTGTGCCCTTTTGGCAACACTCCAGAATTTTACTTACATTTTATTTATGGGTACTGCCATATACGCGCTCATACACAGGCACGACTGCTATACTGTAATTGTTTGTATTCTCTGGCACTGGGTGCTAGTCGGTAAAATTCGTTGTTGCTTATTCCTTTCAACTGAACCATAACCGCAGGTACTGCCACGTATTGCTGTTAAGCAGGCACGACTGCCATCCTATATTACCAGTGTTTCATGCACTGTTTTGCAACATTTTGCTGCTGTTGCACTTGATTGTATTTTGAGTCACTTTTATGGTGAGGTTTTGAGATCACTTTTACTTTTACGTTTGAAATGTGGTGTTGAATTTTTTGTTTTTCTCTTCTCGGTGTTGCGTGGTTCTTTCATTTTTTCTACTACTGAAGAGATTTTTTTTTTTATGGTTGGTTTTGGCACTTCGTTATTAACTGTTTAGGAAACCACCATGGAAACCAGGCAGCCACAGGAAACAAACATGGAAACCATCGAAACATTCGATGAGGAGCGTTACCTGGAAATAATGATTGCTAGGGGTGAGAGATACAGTCTTTCCCCAGGGCAGAAGCTCTTCGAATGGGCTCATGAGAAGATGGTTGAGCGCCGAGATAAGCTGGAGAAGAGAGCAAGTGATGAGGCACAAGCACAACGTGATGAGGCCCAGGCACAACGTGATGAGGCGCGAACACAACGTGAACATGAGCTTGCGCTTGCACAACGTGATGAGGCACAAGCACAACGTGAACATGAGCTTGCGCTTGCTCAGCTTCAAGCGGGATTCCCAGACAGTGGTCCTTCAATTGGAAATGGAAACCAGCCTCGTGAGAGGCCCTCCCCAATACCAAAATACGAAGACGACGGCAGGCAAACGCTTGATACTTACATCAGCTCTTTCGAAAGTCTTGCGGCAGTTAATGAAGGCACAGAGGCTGAGAAGAGTCGTTGGCTGCTCGCCTCCATGCCACCCTGTCTGCTCGCCCTGGTCAATGAACTCGACCAAATGCAACTGAGGGACTATGAGAAAGTTAAAAGCACACTCCTGGCCTCACAGAACCTTTCACCAGCTGAGTGTCGTGCAAGGTATATTTCTGCTTTCCCATTTTAGGAGGAGAACTGTAGTACCTTTGGCAAACGCAAGGCTCGCCTCTTTAATGATTGGTTATGGGTTGCAAAGTGTCCTCGCGAGAAGTTGTATGCGTTCTTGATGTTTGATGCAATTGCCAATGAACTTCCTCCAGATGTTGTTGCATATGTAAGGACTCAGCTTAAGGGTGAGATCAACTACGAGAAAAGTTTAGCCGCTGTGGATGAGTACCTCCAGCATAACCAGCCTGGAGTACGTCTCTGTGATGTTATGAGGGCAAGAAGGGCCGATTCCAAGGTTCGACCTCAGAGTTGTATGTACCCCGCAGCAAGCCATGATTCTCACCGGAAAGGAGATCATAGGAACGGGAAGCACAAGGGCCCCTCGCAGAACTCACATCGTCCAGCACATCCTCCTTACACTCCTAAGCCTTATTACGGCCATGCACCCACACTCAAGAAGGGTAACTCAGTAAGACCTAAGCCTCAGCAGTTCAGAGGCTAAGGCCATTACTCTGCTCCTCCTTCCCAGGATTTTCAGCCAAACTCTAAGAGCCACCACGCTCCCTCACACAGCGGCGGCCCACAAAGCCGTCCGGCCACGTTGGTCCATGCTGTAGAAATAAGGCCAGAAAGGGCCATGAGGATAACGCCGAGGAACCTACATACAAACTTGCCAATGTGGAATTCACCGAATGTGGTAATCCGCAGGTGATCCCAAAATGTCTAGGAACTATAAATGGTGTGGAAGTTGAGATAGCCCTCGACACGGGCCAATGGCATATTTGTTGACGAGACATTCGTCAGGGATGAAGATTTTACCGGCAAAGTTGTTTGTGTGCGGGTTGCTGAAGGAACACCCCAAATACGACGCTGCTGTGTCATTAACCTGGATTGCAAATACTACAAGGGAAAAGCCCCAGCTGTGGCAATGATTGGGCTTATGTACCCTGTCTTGCTGGGTCGTGCACTGAATCTAGTTCCTATTTTCCAGGCCGACCTCTACCATAAGGACATTTCTCGTTATAACTTCCCTCAGGGGCAAGTCACATGAAGCCATTTCAGCAGCAACTCCTGGCATCGATGCCAAGAATTTGGACGATTCTCCGGCTGACTCCATTGAGTCTGCTGCAGTTAGTACACGTAATGTGGAACGCGGAGAGTTTCCCCCTCCTTTACCAGATGATGCACCTCTAGAGCCATTGAAGTCCCATCCAGACTTGGCCAAATTGCAGCAAGACTGCCCCAGCCTCAAACGCTGGATGCAGCAGGCCACCAAGGGAAGGACCTTCATGGTGAGAGGAGGAGGCCAGATCACTTACGCCCTTGAAGATGGAGTACTTCGTAGGCATGTGACTAAAGATGGCCACACCTTTACACAGTTGGTGGTGCCCGCTTCGTTGCGCCGCCAGGCTATGTATGTGGCACACCATTTACCTCTGAGTGGACACAGAGGCAAAGCAAAAACTCGGCACGTCCTTCAGAAGGCTTTTGCATGGCCAAACATATACGCCGAGGTAGACAGATATGTAGGCTCCTGCCCTGTCTGTCAATCCACCTCAACGGCACTGGTACCGAAAGTTCCCATGGGGATAACTATGCTCTCAATGGAGCCATTTTCCAAGGTTGCTATTGACATATTAGGTCCTATTAATCCAGCTTCGTCCACGAGGTAACAGTTCCTCCTGGTATATGTTGACCTGGCAACAAGGTACCCAGATGCAGTGCCACTGTCTTCTATCACAACTGAAGCAGTTGCTCATGCCCTATTTGAAATCTGCTCCAGGGTTGGCTTTCCTGAGCAGGTCACTTCTGACAATGGAAGTCAGTTTACAAGTAGGCACTTTGAGGCTTTCTGTAACCTTTTAGAAATGAAGCACATTCGTACGAGTGTCTATCATGCCCAATCAAATGGAGCATGCGAACGCTATAACGGGACATTGAAGCGATGTTTGCGCAAGCTAGTGATAGATATACCTAGGCAGTGGGACAAGTACGTCCCTGCTGCACTTTTCTCCTTCAGAGACACGCCCCACGACACTACTGGATACTCGCCTTTCGAGTTGATTTATGGTCCTAAGGTTAGAGGCCCAGTGGAATTCTTGGCAGAATGTTGGGATTCACCTACCATCGAAGATGACGATAGGGACGTCCATGAGTATATTTTGAAGTTTTCATCTCACCTCAAAAAGGCTTGGAAAACTGCACAATTAGCCATTAAGGGTCACCAGCAGACTGCCAAGCTCCTCTTTGACAAGTGTGCCCGGCATCGTGCCCTGACACCCAGAGATCAAGCTCTGTTACTTCTTCCAACAGATACCCGCAAGCTAATGCTACGCTGGAAAGGACCGTACACTGTGATACACCGGGTGACCCCTGACAAGTATGTGCTAAATGTTGATGGCAATAACCAGAAATAACACATTAACCAGCTGAAGCATTATTATGAGGACCCGGAGGCCCACAAGGATCCTGCGCTGGCACTCTCAGCAACCCATATAGATGCCCTCAGCATCAACAGAACCTCCGAGGCTGCAGCAACACAGGTGCTCCATTATAGCCACCCCTTACCTCCTATATTGGAATACTCCACCTTTGCAGTGGAGACAAACTTACGGGAGTGGAGTTTTTCGGAAGAAGCCCCTCTGGCCGCAGCCACCGCCCTCACAATTGAAGACATAAGCTTAGCTTTTGATGATGGTAAGGATCCTGCCATTCCCACACACCAAAAGGAAAGTGTGAGTAATTGCATTATTAACTACAGACTGCAACCGAGTCAACGGGAACAGCTGAACAAGCTATTAGAGGACTATGAGAACGTCTTCAACGACCTCCCAGGCATTACCGCTACCCTTGAGCATCATGTCAGATTGACTGACCCAGAACCATTTCGGCATTCCTATGGTCTTCTCCACCAGCTGTCTATACGGCTGAAGGAAGATCTTGACACTTGGGTCCGCCTGGGAACAGTTGAAAAGAGCATTTTGCCTTGGTGTTCGCCATTACTGGCAGTGCGTAAGCAAGATGGCAGTCACAGATTCTGCCTTGACTGTCAGATGAAGAGGAGAGACCATTTTTCCAGCTCCGAGAGGCATTGGCGGGTGAGCCAGTATTACAATTGGTAAACCCTGATTTTCCATTTACCTTGCAGACCGACGCCTCAGACGAAGGCCTGGATGCCGTGCTCTTGCAAGCCCAATCAGACAACTCAGCAGAAGTAGCTCCAGTGCGATATGCAAGCCACAGGCTTCGCCCTGCAGAGCAAAATTACTCCACCGTGGAGAAGGAAGCTCTAGCTGCATATTGGGCCATAAAGAAATTTGAAGTCCATCTGTATGGCCAACATTTTACACTGAGAACCGACCACCGACCTCTCCTATATTTACAGACTGCAGACAAGCTAAATCCTCTTTTCAAATTCACTGCCAAACATGTTCATGGCAAGGACACTGACCTTGCTGATCTACTAAGTCGACGGTCGTTACCCTCAAATGAGGAAGCTGGTGCTGTTAGCCTCAATTTGACTAGTCGGTAAAGATTACTTCTCTAATGTGTTGTTTATCTTTTATGTCTTTAATACTGTACTGTACTTGTTTATTTTAGCGTACAAACGTTATTCCTAATGTAAAACGAAAAAGATGAAGAATATTTCTTTGATCATAGTTTTATATTTTCCTTTGTGGGACTCTGAAAGCCAGAACATGGCGGAAACATTTTAGTGTAGTGTTGAATAGCTGAAACTGTTTTTACTCCAGTCGCCAATGTTAATGATGCCGTGGTTCAAGTTTTCCATTTGCGTATACTGTATTTTTTTATTTTTTTATTATTTTATTGTTTTATTGCATGTGAAGCATTCTTAAACTTAAATATTGATATTCACAGATATCTAATTGTGATTTTAATTTTCTTGAAATTTGAATTTGATCACATTTCTTTTATGTCTTGCATGTCAATTAATGTTTAGGTTATAAGACTTGTTCACTTTTTCTAATAGTATGATATGTTCCATTGGTGGATCCCATTCTTATTGTTCAGTTGTTCTTTTCCATGAGAAGGATATCTCATCCCTCATAATAACACTGAAGTCACCATAACTTCCTCTGTTCTTTTTTCGCCTTCTGTAGTAGAATTTGCTAAATCAATATTCTCTAAAAAGGGCCTTTGTGACAGAGTGTTTCGCTCAAAGTCACCAGAGGCTGTTAGATGCCTTATTAGTTAATTTAGTAACTTAACTCATTTTTCTAACTAAAAATAATTCCCACTTCTTGATTCTTGCAGATTATGATTATTTGCAATTTATATCTTAGCTTATAGCTAATTTTAAATATATCTTATTTACTATTCTTGTACGTGTAGAAGCAGAGTCCTGATATAAAGGCTGCTCCTACCTTTCCACCTTTTCAGTGAACCCATCAGATACGTTTTCTTTACAATTTTCTTATGATAAAATAGCTCTTGCTGATAATTTTATTATAAATTTGACCTTGCTGTTATGACTTCTAGATATATATCAGTAGCTTCTTTATTATTTGAGTACTTAAATTCCGTCTCCTACAATGCAAAGAACGTTCTAGAGCTTGTTTACCAGTAACCTAACTTTCCATTATTATTCTCGTTTTATTTTATTTGCTTCCACTTGTTGCACCTAAAATACTGTCTCTCCCTTGCATCTCTGCTATAACTGCCTGCCAGGGACCACCACTAAAGTAGTCCTTAAATGATATAAGAGCCAGTTACTGCTCTAGAAATATATCCTACAGATGACGTCACCAGGAGGGACATTGAAGCGTCCTCATTTGGCGGCCAAACATCCCAGAGGCAGCATCTCGCCTCAGCAGTCAAGTTTATTTCAAACCTTATTTACATGGCATCTTCACAGGAATTCATCTGGCACAAACAAGGTGAGGGATAGTGTATGGTAAAGCTCATGGGTCAAGCAAATTGGTTTTTCGAGAATTAGTTACATTCGTTACTGGCTAAATCCAACAAATTTTTCTCAGATTCCATTCCCATACAAACGAAATTTTGTAGATTACCTAACTGGAATCTCACTTGCCAAAGTTAATTCCTCAACCTGGAAATTACAGCTGATATACATTGCTAAGAAGTTTCTTTTCATTGCATGTGATAAACGAAAATCTCATCCTCTGAAGACTGGTTATGAGCCCGTAAAAATCTATCCCTTCTAACAAATTCTAATTTAATTTCACCCCTTTCTATCATTGTAAATAAAGTGTTTTACGTCAAAAACTCGTGAATAAAGCTATTTGCTATATAAATTGCAAATAATCAATCATTAAACTAAAGTGTTTTATGCTATAAACTGCAAATAATTAAAAGGTAATTTTACTCTGTTGGCTTTGCAAATATTTCCTGTTAACCACAATTTAATGAATGCATACTGTATTTATCTTGCTGATTCTTCATATGTTGGGGATAAAGTGTTTTGAGTTATAAGTTGCAAATACTTCAAAAGGTGGTTTTGCCCCCCCTTTATCACTGCAAACAGTTCTTGATAACTATAAGTGAATGAATACTGTATTTATCTCGTAGATTCTTCCTTTATCCTAAATAGAGTGTTACCATATTAATTGCAAATCAGTAATAAGCATTGCAACTTTTGTGGTTGCCCACAATTTAAGGAATACATACAGTACTGTATTTGTCTTGCTTATTCTTCATTTATTGTGAATAAATTGATTTCCTTTAATACCAGCAAAGAGTTAATGGTTTTGTATGCTATTATGGTAGCATAAATATTTCTGGTTAGCTTTGAATAACCAATATATTTTCATCCAGTAGAATAATATTGGAAACTCAGTATATGTGTGTTCATGCTTTCAGTTTCCCATCATTAACAGTGTGTCGTTTCTGTTTCTGTAATTGCAGTGTCCTCTATTCTACTCTGCCTGTGTGACAGAGGTAATCGTCGAGTTGAGGCCAAAGTCTTGGCATACGTCCGTGGTGCCGGGAAACGAAATCGTGCTCA
>JAXCGZ010004003.1:0-37500 GCA_037179515.1 Halocaridina rubra
ATCAGATAAGCTCACCACAACACCTCGTACCGCTCTCCAACACTCGTTTCCATCCCTAGTGACGAAGTTATCGTATAGAAACACTGATTATCTAAGTCATATTGATGTAAAGTGCAACACAACGAAAGGATATCAAAACATAGTCATTTATGAAATTTTTTTTACTATGAATACTTACATAAAAGGGCAATTTTTTGCTGTTTATAGTTTAGATAGAGCCCTTTCCTGGACAGTTGCCAGAAATTAGTAAAACAGAAAATCGTCCTTTTCACCTCCTCCCAACCCAGGGTGTCCTCTTAATTTCCATGTAAACGTATGCACATGGCAGCAAGGTGGGAAAGTGCCTCCGAGGCAGTTGCTTATTTACTAAAATGAAAATTTTTTTTCTAATTTTTTGCACGGGCGTTATTAGCGTATTTCGCATTTTTTACTATTATTTTTTGGGGGCGATATTCCAATTTGGCATATTTTAAAAATGTGTAAAAAGCAAGCTAAGTGTATCGTTACTTATTTTTACAGCTCGGGGTTGGAGCTCCCACTTACTCCTCTTCTCCTACTGCATATGTCGACTTTGTTTGTTTGCAGATAGGGATTCGTTCTACCTCCTCTTCTCCTACCGCTTAAGTCGCGTGCTCACCGCCACCACGCACGTCCCAGTATGCCTGTTGCCCACCGCATAAGGGTTTGTTAATTTTTTTTTGCTGTACAGTATTTATTTGTAAATCTGTATACATTCTATACTGTACACTATTTGTATATTAATATAAATAACTACAGGTCTTTCAGCTTTGTTATGTACTTATAAATATGTTTTACTTATCTTATAACTTTGGCATAGTGTGGTTATGTACGGTTGTGGAACATATCTATGCCTATTATCATTATTCCTTATGGAAATTGACTGTTTACATTACACGTAATTTATATTACTCGTGCCTTTTGAGAACCTATCCTTGCTTTGTTCCCAGAGGTGAGTGTATTAGGGCATATTCGTTACACATCTCTTAGTATTCCTTAACAGCTGACAAGTCACAACACTCCTCAGCTCTTTCTTTTCAAGTTTTTTTTGAGGCGCCCAGGCCTTATGAGGGTGGTGTTCTTTGCCTGTCCCAGTGTTGTGCTTGTAGAAAAGAAAAGAGAAAAAAATTTAAAGTACCTTAAGTAAAATAAAATTTACTAACTTGCCAAGGACAGAATGGCTATAAAGCTTCATCTTGACAATATCTTACAATCAAACCCTGAACATAAGAGTATAAATAAAAGAAGCAGAAATGGGGCAACCTACTAACCTGATGAGTGTGACATTGGGACAGGCAAGAAAATTACCCTTATCAGGCTCGGGCACCAAGAAAATCTTGAGATGAAAAAAAGTAGAAATTTAAGGACACGGCAGTAATAGGAGAATAATATACAACAGAAAAGGGACAGACTGAAAGAACAGTTGAAGTAGGAAGGACCTATAGATATGGCAGGATTAGGCCATGGGGTGACAATAGAGCTGCTTTTTGAAGGAAGATAGGTTATAAGACTTAGGAAAGACAGAAAGAGGAAGAGAGTTCTAGAGGTGGATGGGAAGAGGTAGTTGCTGCACCGGCCAATATGCAAGCTACAAATTTCCACAGAGTACCTGTGAGACGAGGCTGCTTGGCAAATGTTACATGGCCTCGGTAGCGAGGGAAGGATACAACTCGCCAACTCATCAGAGCAGCGATGGAAGTAATAACGATAGAAAGAGAAAGGAACGATACCTTACGGCGGAGAGAAAGAATCTAGATGAGAAGCAAGAGAAGGGTCATTGATAAGTCTGACTGCCTAATATTTAGAGAAGTGTCTCTCGAAGGATGTACACCAAACTGGAAAATTTATATTAGTAATAATATTAAAATAAATGTCAGCACGTCATGCACACAACTTACTCCAAATTTAAAGCTGGTTATGGTAATGCCTCGGCATTCAAAAGCAATGATGTCTTTGAAATTGGGAACATCAGTGGTTGTGTAAGACTTCTTTTCTTTCAACAAGACATCTGGAAAAATATTTTTTTTTATTAGTCTTTTAACATTTTCTTTGAGAAATAATACTATACAGTAATTTTTAACCATTAGAGGAAACACTTATTTATTTATTGTTATGATTTTCTTTGAGAAATAATGCTATACAGTAACAAAAAATTAATAATGCATGATACACTCTGTACGAATTATACGGGTCTTCATTTCTAAGTTCTTCGTTTTCTGTCTCTCGCTGAGGATTTCTTTGTTTCCTGATTAACGTTAATAGGTTTAGTTCTGTCTCGTTTGAGAGTGATTTTATTCTGGATTGGCTATGCCTCCAACAGAGAGAAAGACTATTAACTTTAACAGGTTTAGTTCAGTCTCCTTTGAGCGAATTGACTCCGGATTGACTAAGACTCTAACAGAGAGAAAGATTTTTAACTTTAATAGGTTTAGTTCTGTCTCCCTGGAGAGTGATTTGGTTCTGGAGACTTTTAACTTTACCAGGTTTAGTTCAGTCTCCTTCGAGGGAGTTGATTTTGGATTGGCTAAGCCTCCAACAGAGAGAAAGATTTTTAACTTTAATAGGTTTAGTTCCGTCTCCCTGGAGAGTGATCTGGTTCCGGATTGGCTAAGCCTTCAATGGAGAATAAGATTTAATGGGCTGGAAAAAAAAGTTTTTCTTCAGATAGACTTACCCACAGAGTTTGTTTTCCTGCAGATCTTGCACTTGATCAAGAAGTTCGTAGAGCCCTGTGAACCAGGCATCTTGATCTGTTCGTCTGCAGATATGAACTGCCACTTGTCTGCTTCTTCATTGCATCCATTACATTTAATCTGTGAACAGAGATCGTGTCAAACCCTTAACTGTGATTGGTTTTAGGTCATGTACTCACTTTTCTACGAAGGGCTAGGATGGGGGATTCATGCAAAGGATTTTTGTTTTGGCAAGTGCAATTGTTACCCTGAGGGAATGCCCTTTCTAACATCAGGCAATGGCAGGCCACAAACTCTTGACCTGATAAATCAAATTTGCGAGTGTTACTGCTTTGCCATAGTTACTAAATGTTAAAGCCAGAACTATTATATTAAATTACAAAAGTATACAAGTCCAAGAATATATAAAAGGCAAGAGAATTGCAAAACGAAATTGGGATAGCCAGAGTGACAAAGAAATTAGACAGAGATTATAAGGAGAAGAGGCAGCGGCAAAGTCTTTGGTGGTATTTTGACATTCACTGAATACTCAAAGGTGCAAAAGTCTATATCAAACCTGAGAAAAAAGATATATGTATAATTAAAAAGATTTATACATACTGATACTACTAACAAAGTTCAAACGTAATGTAAAACTAGCTAAAGTATTACAATACCAATTTTCTATGCAAATAATGCTGACTAAAATAAAAAGTTGATAAAAATGAAACTAATGAGAAAAATACTCCAGAAATATTATTAGTGTCAGGAAAAGATATAAAAATGAAAATATATAAAGCTTTTATTGATTTTTCATTACTATATACACACAACTACCCCATTTTGGCTGACCCATAGAGCACACATTCATTACAAGACAAAACAATGTGCAATCACTCCAACTGGCTCCTTGGGGATAAAGGGTCGCCAATGCTCCCCCCTACCATTGGCATGGGTCATCCACAGCGTAGGTGGATAAAAATCTTCTGCCATGAAGCAGATGATAAGAATTCCTAATTGAAGTTGTTTCCTGGGGGTCCCCGTTTTATGTCGTTCCGAGAGGTTACGTCAGAGGCCAATAAATAAACAATAACATACATAACAATTTTTCGACATACCATAATCCAAATGCAAACCAATCAAAGTAATAAGGGTAAGCAATACTGTAAAGTGTACTTTAAGTATTTTTCTGTATTAAATTAAGAACTTAAATTATTTTTCTATGTTTTAGAGTATTTATTTTTAGCATTGGTAGGGGACCTAGGTTCGAATTTAGGTGTTTTCCAACTTGCAGTGAAATTTGGTTTAAGTCAGCTGTCAGGAACGGAACTACATATCAAGACTCCATTGGCCACAAAAAATAATCTTACCCTAAGGCAGTACTGGAAATCATCTCCGGTCGCCTCTAAATTGGTTACGTTTTCCAGCTGCGCGCGAATAGCGATTCTGTAAATCTGTAAAACATGTCACTTGCAGTTAAAACTGTTCATTATTGAGTTTTACAGATGCAGAATGAACCTTACTAAGAACTCTATATTTCACAATTTTCATAAATTAGTGTCTTAGCAAAAAAGTTCATAATGACACTAAATATTTCATTTAAAAAGTTCCCTGTTTCAAGAGGCAACAACTCTGACCCTTGAGGTCAAGATAGTGAATAGTCAGACTGCAGTTGATGCAAAGGTTATCATGATGGGGTGAAAGGTTTATTGCCAAAAGCTTAGTGAAGCAGATAACACAGTCACAAGCCATCAGTTTAGAACAAATATATATGTATATAGAACAGTCTTTAAATATATTCAACACAATACCCATTCCTTGGAATCCCAGGCCAGTGTTGCCACAATTCCTCCCAACCATCTGCTTGGGTCACCCACAACTCCCTGACCCGAATAATCTTGAATTTTTAGGTTAGCCTAAATATGAATATATTAGGATTTTTATAACATTAGATTGGATAATTTTAAAAGATAATAATAGTAAATGTAATGCGAAGGGAAGACCATGTGCGTAGATGGAGGTGTGGGGAAGGAGAGGATGAGAAAGGCCGAAGTTCTGATGGAAGGAGAATACAGAAGATGATGAGGGACAAGGGGCTAAGGGAATAGGATACGAGGGACAGGAAAAAGTGGCCTGGCTATGTAATGCAAAGAGATGACCATGTTTGAGGAGGGATATGGAGGTGGAGGGAAGGACAGGAAGAGGAAGGCCATAGTTCTGATGATAGGGTAAAACAGAAAATGATATGTGGGACATGGGGCTAAGGGAACATGATATGCAAGACATACAAAAGTGGAAAAGGCTAGGAAGAAACAGCAACCCCATAAAAATATATGGATTAAAGGTGAAGACAAAGAAGAAGACTCAAATAATTGATTTGGACATGTGTGACGTCGTTATTCTAATGACTAAACATAAATCAATCAATTCTTATGATTCTCTCTGATAGAGGAACATATAAACTTAACAATTATCAAAACTTCGGATCTTGCTAAAAGTAACCTAAGATTGCTATGGGGTTATTCATATTCACTTGGTAAGTCACCTAACCATTTACAGGGTTACTTAACTTTACATGGGGTTCCGTAGGTTGCTTATCCTTACATGAGCCCATATTTATAGTAGAATAGTTTACTGAATTCACTTGGAGAGGAAGTTGTCAATACTTCATATTCATAATTTTCAATAAAAAACAATGAATAAAAGAAATGAAAACGAAAGAAGAGTAGAAATAACAACCAAAAGGATTTTATTCCTAAAAAATAAGTATATATAAAATCAAGCAATATTGGCAACCTGTACATATAAGCAACGGCAATTAAATATCAGATTTCCTGGCTTTACATGGAGGTGGCAACACTTGTCACTATTTTTATAAAGAATATCTGCATCTTACCGGCATTTTAGAGTGTCACTGCACGAAGAGACGTTTGATGAGATCTTATAGTGAATATTAAACTAACAAGAGGTTATTACCATAGGCCACAGATTTTCCTTGTTAGAGTTATCAATGTAGTCACGGTGTCAGCAGTCATTCACATGTTATTCAGGAGTTATGCCTTTACAACAGCACTTATTTTTTTTATTTTTTTTATGTTACGCTGTTTCCTTAAGGTATATTCCAGTCTGCTGGTGTTAACTTACAGCATTTTTATTTTTTTTTATTCCAGAATTTATAGTCATTTTCTTTTTTTTCAGATGTTTTTCTTATAATTATTGGCCAATTATCTTGTTCTGGTCCTCTTTATAAATTTATTGCAGTCCTGGCTATCTTTTTTCTCTTCTTGATAGTTGGAGCATACTACCTCCATCTTCTGGAGGGCAGCAATTGATAGAAAAGAAGACTTTAAGGCCTAATCACACAGGCACATTTTCACAGCCCTCTTTTGGAATCCGCACTTGAAAAAGCACATAGCTAAACTAGAAAAAGTTCAAAGACATGCCACGAAACTGGTGCCAGAAATACGTAATCTCAGTTTTGATGAGAGGCTGAGGGAATTAGAATTACCATCACTAGAAGCTAGAAGATTGAGGGGGGATATGGTGACAGTCTTTAAATTCCTTCATGGTTATGATAGAGTGGATAGGGATCGATATTTTGATATGGCTGGCTCTAGAACCAGAGGTCATAGTTTGAAGCTTCGTAAGAAAAGTTCTTTGCAGGATGTAAGGAAATACTTTTTCAGTGTAAGAGTAGTTGATAATTGGAATTGGCTAAGCGAGGAGGTAGTTAATGCTATCTCAATCTATAGTTTTAAGGACAGGTATGATAAGTATCACTAAGTATAAAATGGAACCGATCAGAAGACGGAAGATACGAGCTTTGGGCTCTTTCCCGTAAACACAATTAGGTAATCACACGATTTGTCTGCAAAAATGCTGTTGCACAATGGCATATTGCCTGCGTGGCCGGTAATAAAGCCACAGGTAAAAATTCACAGAGTAGGTGAGGATAGGTTAGGTTAAACTTTTTTCCTGTACCTTTTTTCTGTGGCTTTTTTACCTGTATTCTCACACGGGCACATTTCCGCGCGATTTATCAGCAAACATGCTGTTGCGCAACGGTACGTTGGCCGAAATCCGAGATTTCCGCCAATAAGCTGTTTATGGAAATTATCAGAAATACCCAACATATTGGGCAACAGAAAAAACTGTCACTGAAAGTCTATCATGAGTACTCTGGGTGAAATATATAATTTCATCATATTGTAATTTCTTAAGGTTTATCATTTTGAAACTGTACATGAATTTAAATCATGTTTATTATGTATTATTTACTGTGACCTTGTAATGAGGCGAGACTTTGATTGGGAGTTGACCAGTTTGTTTACCTAAATTTAAGACATTATAGATGTTAAAGATTCTCAGTTTAATTATAGGTTGCTTTATTTTGCTATTCTTTGATTGTTAATTTTAAGAATCTAATATAATTAATAGTATAATAATTAATTTGAGGTCTTTTAGACTTAGGTTATCGTATGAAGTTATAACTCAGAACCCTGTGAGCCGACTATTCACCATCCTATCTAAACACTAAATTTTAAATGGTCTTGATATAAGTTAAGTACTGTACAGTATATGAGTTATTAAGTATGCAGTGTTAGTAAAATTATTAACTTATCTAAAATAAATAACTTTCTTTGTTTATATGTTTTATTGAATTATTTAATTTTTGTCAGTAATCAACACTGCATTGTTAATACAGTATTCTATTACGGGTCCTTTATGACCCATTCCACCCATCCTCGGGTGAACTACACCAACCAATATTCTATGCTGTAATAATATATTATGTTCGTTATCTAATTTAGTATATTTCTTGATATTTTATGTAAATTTTTTTTGACATCTTTAATTTAATTTGATTTACACATGTCAGAGATGTATAAGTACTGAAAACTATTTTATTTGTATTAATAGTTACACAAGTTGATTTTTTTTGTTTATAGCCATCTGATGCTGATAGCAGGGGCTTGATATATAAATATTCAGAAATATCAGAATTTTAAGTAGCCACTTGTTGGGCTAATTAAACAATACAGAATATGTAGCTTCTTATTAGCCTAACAATAAAATAAAGGTTGGTGGGCCTTTACAACCTAAGTAATCATATATGAACAAGAAACTTTGATATGATATCAGGGTTGTTTACACCTTGGTTGTGAATGCTTGATAGTTGTCTGCTTTGTTGTCGAACACTTAAGATATATTTCATATGATTTGTTGGTGAACTTTGTTGTGTGTCGTGATGTTGCCTAAAAAATGTGCCCGAGTGATAGAGGCCTTTAGTCTCTGTTATTATTTCCTTAAGATGTGTGACACTATCTTTTCAGACCAAAAAATTTCCCATTTCACCAATAGCTTCAAGCTCTTAAGATACCCACCCCATTTTATAAGTAAATCTTAACTTCTCCATTCATCTAAGCTGGAAATGTAACCAATTACATGATTCCTCAGGTTGAAGGTTTGCGGGCCATCATGGTCTGAGGTTAGAAAGGACATTCTCTCAGGGTAACAATTGCACTTGTCAAATCAGAGTCCTTCAAAAGGAGGCATCGTCCTATAGCTTAGTAGAAAGGGTAGTCCATGATGTAAAAACGATCATGTTTCATTTTTATAATACTATCAAGAGAACTGTATGTTAAAAAATAATTGTGAATCCCCAACCTGCTCTGCTAACAACTTAGAAATTGTAATTTATTTTAAGTTGAAGAAACTGGACATGGCTTGGAACTTAGGATAAAAAACATAATGAGTAGTTTCTCTTTGTGACGAAATTAGTGTTGTTGCTGGACAATGCTGGTGCCAATATCACCAAAATGAACTTTGAAAACAATAAATTATTTTTAAAAGTCACAGCCTAAAGTTTAGAGGGTTTGTTGAGGGTAAACTTAATCGACAAACATATTTTTCTTAATGGTTTACTAATTAGATTAATATTTTTCACAATAATATAATTGATATATTTTTCATATATATGCCCAGTACATATTTTCCAAGCTGGCATTGTTTTGTCCATGTCAAAACGTTGTATGACGCTTCATTCATATAGTAAACAAATAATAGGTGACCGTGACTTTCAATTATACCCCCAAAATTGCTCTTTGTACACCATCATGGCTCATAGTGGTCATACCTTAACAGGGTTATTGGAGAGTGTGTTAATAAACAACTTGCTAACTATTCCCGGGAATAAATAATTTATTAAGGTCGACAAGATTAGTTCTGCAAAAATTATCAAAGAAGCTGGTCTCTTAAAAATCATTAACAAGTGTAAATTCGAATTTGCTCACTCAGTTCACCATCCTAAGTGTAAAGGTTTGTACTAATAATAAGCATAAATCATGGCTTCCAGTTTATTGTTGCAAGATGGGTGCCGGTCGGCTCAGTCAATATAAACATTAGAAAACCAACAACGGGTATAAGTACAATAAAAACAAAAGAGGTGCGATAAAGAGAATAAGCTTATTATAAATAAAGGATTAGATCACTTATATCATAACATTCCTTTCCCCTAGAATTTGCAATACATCACATATAAAAAATAAATCATCAACTTTTTAAAACAAGGCACACATGAAAATTCTATATAAGGAGTTCAAAACACTATTTACAAATTAAGACGATCAGGGGGCTTGATATTTCTCTGAGACCTTCTCACTACTGGAGTCTGTATAAGTAACTCATCACATGCACTATTACTTACATCTCTTGAAGGTACATTAATAACATCTCTTGAAAGTACACCATTTGTTTTTATAATATTAGAATTGGTTGTTAATTCACTAGGAACACTTGTTACAACAGGATTATCAGCTTCAATTTCACTTACAACAGGATTATCATAATCATTATTCAACATTTCATTATTAGACTGAATGAAATCTCCAAAATATCTATGCATCAATTGATCAGAATGTCTTTTCCATTTCATATTCCCTGAACAATGTACTTGCAATTTATAATTTCTTAAACCCAATACTTCTACAATTCTACCTTCCACCCATAGTGGACCTTTACCATAGTTACGTGCAAACACAGCATCATCAACTTTGTACATGTTTTCTTCATTTGAAAGACTATCATTACATTCTTTACTTTCTTTCAGCTTTACATCTACAGTACCTCTGAAATGTCTATTAAACATAATCTCTGCAGGAGCTTTTCCTGTAGCAGAATGTACAATTCTTCTATAGTTATAAAGAAAACGACAAACTCTAGTAGTATAATCTTCCTCTTTAAATTTTCTTAAACCCTCCTTAAATGTCCTTACAGCTCTTTCTGCAAGACCATTAGAGGCTGGATGATAAGGGTCAGGACAAACATGTTCTATACCATTCTTTTGCAAAAACACCTTCATTTCCTGTGATATAAAATTAGGAGCATTATCTGACACTATCATGTCTGGCAAGCCAAAATTAGAAAATACTTTCCTTAGGTGATTTATAGTGACACCAGATGTTGCAGAACTAGAGAACTGTATATCTAAGAACTTACTATAAGAATCAATGACAATTAGAAAATATTTCCCATCAATAGGACCTGCATAGTCCATATGGACCCTAGACCATGGTTTTCCCGTATTAGGCCATGACAAAGTATTAGCTGGTAGTTGTTTATAATTCTTAAAACAAATATTACAATTCTTTGTCATCTCTGCAAGGTCTTGGTCAATCTTTGGCCACCAAACCCATTTCCTAGCCTCTGCTTTCATGGCATTTATTCCATTATGACCATTATGTAAATGAGTCAATATCTTATACCTCAACTCTACAGGTATTACAATACGATTCCTGTATAACACTACATCATTATGAAGAGACAATTCATCTTTAACATTACCATATTCCATGAGTAACAAATTATTTTCTTTAGACCAACCAAATCTTAGACAATTAATTAACTGAGACATCACTTTATCTTTCTTATTATATTGTCTAATTACCTTATAAGAAATTTCATCAAAATCAAGCAATTCCACTAATCTTACATACTCAGCAGGAATCCCAGACTGAATTTCATCTTCTACTGGAAGACGGCTAAGTGCATCGGCAATAACATTTTCCTTTCCAGGTTTATGCACTAGATCAAAGTCATATTGAGAAAGTAACAAAGCCCATCTTTGTATCCTAGAATTGGCATTCTGAGGAATTGGCTTATCTTTACCAAACAATCCTAAAAGTGGTGTATGGTCCGTTCTGGCCATAAATTTTCTACCCAAAAGAAAATATCTAAATCTTTTGACAGCGAAAATCAAAGACAATCCTTCTTTATCCAACTGTGAATATTTCATCTCAGCACTACTCAATTTCTTACTTGCAAAATAAATAGGTCTTTCTATTCCATTGACCTTTTGCAATAACACACATCCTACACCAACAGGTGAAGCATCAACTTCAACAATCAAGGGATATGACCCATCAAAGTTTACTAACACTTTAGAGTCTACAAAATCTTGCTTAAGACATTTAAATGCATTCTGTTCAATCTTTGTCCATTTAAACTTGGCACCTTTTTTCAATAAATCATACAATGGAGCTTATTTAGTTGAAAAATTCTTACTAAATCTACAGTAAAATGTAATCATCCCTAAAAATGAGTGGACCTCTGCTACTGAGGTAGGACAAGGAGCATCCAAAATTGCTTTAACCTTCTTTGGAGATGGTTTTATTCCTTCACTTGATATACAGTAACCTAAATATTCAAGACATTCCATATTTAAAACTGTTTTACTCTTATTTATCTGTACATTATGAGATTGCAACACATTTAAAACTTTCTTGAGTCTCTCATCATGCTCATCTTTAGTTTCACCACTGACAACTATATCATCCATATATGCAGCAACACCATCAATATTACATAAGATCTGTGAAATAAATCTTTGAAAAATACCAGGAGAAGAGGACAAGCCAAATGGCAACCTCTTGTATTTATACATTCCTTTGTGTGTATTAATAACTAAAAACTCTTGACTTTGTTCTTCAACAGGTATTTGCAAATATGCATTCTTCAGATCAATCTTAGAAAAAAATTTGCCTTTACCAACACTGAACAAAAGTTCATTAATCTTAGGCAAGGGGTATTTATCACATTGTATTTGCTTATTCAAATGCTTAAAATCTGCACATATGCGAATTTCTTTCTTATTCTCTTTTAACACAGGTACAATAGGCTCAGCCCATTCACTATGAGAAACAGATTCTATAATATTTTCACTTACAAGTTTATCAATGGCCACTTCAACCATCTCTTTATGGTAAAATTGAACAGTACGTGCTTTTACAAACTTTGGAATAGCATCACTCTTTAAATGAATTTTAGCTACAATGCTAGAAATAGGTTTGCTTACATCAACATTATAATCTTCAAACACTTGTTCAACACTTACATTATGAACATTGTTAACCTTGGTACTTTCATCTACTCCTGCTAAATAAATACCAACTTGTTTCATTAGATTTTTACCACATAAATTTGTATTCTTTGAACCAACAACATAAAAGACTTGTGATACATTATATCCATTATACACAACAGGAGCAATCACTTTTCCCAAAACCTTTATATTACAATCATCATAAGCCTGTAAGGGTTTCTTACATTGTTCAACTTTCAAATTCAACTTCTCAACCCAATCTTTATTCAAAGTTGAAACAGTAGCACTACTATCAACCTCAAAAGGAACTTGCATCTTATTAACAGAAAAATAAAATTGTTCAGTATGAACAGCATAGATTTTATCTCTGACAGTTAACACTTTATCATCCTCATCATCATTATCACTTAATGATACATCTTGATCATCCACAATCTTTACAGTTTTCCTACTATTAAACTTAAGTTTACTACTAAAATCTTTCTTGCTTGGTTTATTTGAACCTTTAGCTGTACTATAACCACTCTCTCTTTTGGCTTCTTTACAAACCTTCTGTAAATGACCCTTTTTATGACAATTATAACATGATAAATGCTTAAATCTACAATAAAAGCTGTCATGAGAGAAACCACAATGTTGACAAGATAAACCTACATATTTTCTTCTTACAACCTGAATCTGTGACTGAACCTCATCTTTCTCACTTACAAATGCTTTTTCCATGTTCAAAATTCTCTCCAAAATAGCCTGAGAGGTCATTGCTTGGAGAGCTATGTTGAGAGCCACTAAATTTGAAAAATAAACTTCAGCATCTACAGCCATAAGTAACTGATCTCTTACTCTACCATCAAATTGGTTGCCAAAATTACAATGCTTTGCTAGAGCCTTTAAATCAGCATACAATTCTTTTACACTCTCATCCTTCTTTTTTTTTTCTTTGCTGGAAGGCTAGCAAACTTCTGTGATAAGAAGGCTTAACAATAAAATGACCTTTCAATAACTGAACCAAGTCTGCATAAGACTTTGTGTGGGGCAAATCAGGAGCACAAAGATTGCCTAAAACACTAAAAACATCAGTACCCAATGACACAAGCAGGAGATTTTTTTTTCTCGTCAGCCTCAGTGACATTTAAATGACTAAAATGTGCCTCTAATAGGCTTGGCCATAATTCCAAGGAAATTTTCGATGGATTAAAACAATCAATTTTAATCTGATTCAACGACGACGACATTACGGACCTATTCTGTAATATTACCAGTATCCACAAACACTTAGGCTAATGTAGCACCCAAACAACCGATGATTCGATATGCTAGGGTAGCAAAAACGTATGCTAGGCTTGAAGAAACATGCGCCCAAAACTGCAGCAACATCATACAGGGCACCTAGGCTTAAATCCAACACTAGCCTAGTCGAGGTGAATCATGCAGCATCAATCCAGGATCCAATTAGGCATAACCATGGTAGCCTAATCCCAGCGTCGGCAAACAAAACATTTGGCACCTACCAGAAATCTTGCAAGGCGAATCTATTTAAGCCAGTAATATAACCAAACTTGAGAGGTTTCCCATATCCATGGCGGGTTCACTCGTCGCCAAATGTAAAGGTTTGTACTAATAATAAGCATAAATCATGGTTTCCAGTTTATTGTTGCAAGATGGGTGCCGGTCGGCTCAATCAATATAAACATTAGAAAACCAACAACGGGTATAAATACAATGAAAACATAAGAGGTGCAATAATGGGAATAACCTTATTATAAATAAAGGATTAGATCACTTATATCATAACACTAAGACTCTTCCAGATCCTGAGGTGTTGCTTGGTGGAATCTAAGATTCCTTGGGGAGCAAATATGTTCTAGGAACTGACCCTGGTGGATTTTAATGAGATATTCACATTGTTTACATGTCATAGATGTATTGTACATTGTACTGAGGACTTTAGATGTGTGTTTTAAGGGGTTGCTTTGAGGTAGGTTTGGTAAGTTGGGATAGGTTAGTTAAGGTTAGGCTGGATAAGTTTAATTAGCCTAAATAATTTAAGTACCCACCACTCCCACCAATATCGGCCCTAGCACAAAAAATAGTTTTTTTTTCCGAGGAAAAGAATTATTAAATTAATTCAAAACATATCAAAACCTCTCAGAAAAAAATTAGTTAATCCAAAAATGGAAGGGATGCATGAAGCAAATCAACTCTTTTAAGTCTATTTGTGGCGAACCTATTGTGTAGTGAGCTGAGGCAGGGCTGGAGGAGGTTCACAGCTGTGATTACCTAATTGTGTTTACGGGAAAGAGCCCAAAGCTCGTATCTTCCTGTCTCCTGATCGGTTCCATTTTATACTTAGTGATACTTATCATACCTGTCCTTAAAACTATGGATTGAGATAGCATTAACTACCTCCTCGCTTAGCGAATTTCAATTATCAACTACTCTTACACTGAAAAAGTATTTCCTTACATCCTGCAAAGAAGTTTTCTTACGAAGCTTCAAACTATGACCTCTAGTTCTAGAGCCAGCCATATCAATATATCGATCCCTATCCACTCTATCATAACTATGAAGGAATTTAAAGACTGTCACCATATCCCCCCTCACTCTTCTAGCTTCGAGTGATGGTAAGTCTAATTCCCTCAGCCTCTCATCATAATTGAGATTGCGTATTTCTGGCACCAGTTTCGTGGCATGTCTTTGAACTTTTTCAAGCTTAGCTATGTGCTTTTTCAAGTGCGGATTCCAAAAGGGGGCTGCATATTCGAGTTTTGGCCTCACATAGGTTACATAAATATTTCTGAACATTTCCTTGTCCATGTGCCTGAAGGCTACCCTTACATTTGATAAGAATGCATATGCTGCCCTTACTATGCCATTTATATGTATTTCTGGAGACAAATCTGCCAGTATGTTTACTCCTAGATCTCTCTCATTTTCTGTCTCTTGAAGTTGTACTCCAGCCACCGAGTAGTCAAGCTTGGGCCTTCTTGCACTTGTACCCATTCTCATTACCTTACATTTTGAAGTATTGAATTTCATTAGCCACTTTTCTGACCACTCATGCAGATTATTTAGATCCTCCTGAAGTTCTCTACCATTGTTCTCGGTTTTTACTTTCTTCACAATCTTTGCATCATCTGCAAACATTTTCATGAATGAATTTACAGACTCTGGTAGGTCATTTACATATACAAGGAACAAAAGTGGCCCTAAAACTGAACCCTGTGGAACTCCACTACTAACTCTTCTCCATTCAGACACTGAGTGTCTTACTCTAACCCTCTGTTCCCTTCCTTCTAAGTAAGTTTTTATCCATTCCAAATCATTTCCACCTATTCTAGCCATTGATTGCAGCTTCCTAATAAGTCTCCCATGTGGAACAGTGTCAAATGCTTTCTGGAAGTCTAGGAATATGCAATCTGCCCAGCCCTCTCCTCCTGTAAGATTTGGCTTACCTCATCATAAAATTCTAATAAGTTTGTTACTGTTGATCTACCTTCTCTGAAGCCATGTTGCCTCACTGACAAAAAGTTGAAGGATTCCAAGTGAAGAGAGATATGTTTCCTTAGTAGTTTCTCCATAACTTTGCAAGCTATGCTGGTCAAGGAAACTGGTCTATAGTTCAGAGCCGTATCCCTCCTTCCCTTTTTGAAGATAGGTATCACATTTGCTTGTTTCCAGCATCTTGGAATCTCCCCCGACTCCAGTGACTCCTTAAATATGATACTTAGTGCCACTGATATTGTGTTTGCGCATTTTTTAAGCACATGAGGGGATATGTCATCAGGACCTGTAGCTTTATGAACATCTAAATCCATCAGCGCTTTGCATACCTCTGTGGCTGTAAGGTTGATGTTCTCTAATACCGGCCCTTGAGCTTCTATCACTGCAATCTGAGGGGGTGGGGTATTTTCTACTGTAAATACTGACTGAAACTCCTTGTTCAATTCTTTGCAGATCTCTTCATCCGTCTCAGTGATGCTTCCATCCGCTCTCTTTAGCCTTAAAACCTGTTCTTTTACCTTCAGTTTTCCTCTGATAAAGCTGTGGAAAAGCTTGGGATTTTCTTTAGCCTGCCTGGTGATGTCCCTCTCATAGTCTCTCTCTGCCTCTCTCCTTTTACTTAGGTAGTCATTTCTTGCTCTTTTGTAGGTTTGCCAGGCATTTATGTTTTTTCTCCTCCTATACCTTTTCCAGCATTTGTCTCTCCACTCCTTAGCTCTTTTACACCCATTATCGAACCATTTCTCTCTGGCATGAATTACACCTACTTTGGTGACAGGTATGCAGCAATCTACTATCTTCCCATATTTCTCACAAAAGATGTCATATATTTCTTGTACAGATTTGTTGTAAAATAAGGTTCTCCAGTCAATAACTGCAAAAAGCTCATTCATTTTGATGTAATCTCCTTTCGTTTTTATGTGTACTTTTGAGTGTTATATCTTCTGCACAGGAAGCTAGCTGTGCGTACTTTGGGTGAGTATGGAGTGGGTAAATCTTGTATGTCTGAATGTAGTACCCCTGTGAAATAACCAAGATCATAATAATAATTTACAACATGCAAGTAGAGGTTATGAATGGTCAGGAAGACAACATATTGACATACAAATAGTATTGTATATGATCCAAATACTCATTTACAGTTTCAAATAAGTTTAATTGGGATACAAAAACCTCTTTATAGTGGGAGATATATAAACTTGTCTGGCTATCCATATAATAGGGCAGAGGCAATATATCCCCCACAAAGTATAAGGGTTAATTGTAAATAAATTCTATGCTATAATCCTGGCTAAAAGAAAGTCAGTAACCTGTGAGCTTGATATTTTTATTTCATATCAATCATGTCTCGTATATACTTCATCTTTTAAAATTCCAGGGTCTTCTTTATATATGGTGAGTTGGCCTTTTGGGCAGTTTTTTCCCGTGGAAATGAGACCTCTTGACCTCAGTTGTAGGAAAAGCTAAGGGTTAGAAAAAGAAGGCATTATATATATATATATATATATATATATATATATATATATATATATATATATATATATATATATATATATATATATATATATATATATATATATATATATATATATATATATATATATATATATATATATATATATATATATATATATATATATATATATATATATATATATATATATGAATGAATGAAGTGATTAGAAATATCCAGATGATAGACAAAATGATAATTTCCTAAAGTACTAGAAATAATTACTCAGTTTGCTCAATTTGTACTGCAAACTTCTGTACTGCTTAAGAAATTACTGTCATAGATAAGACTGAGACAACACAAATAAGAAATCAGAAGATGCACAGTAATTAAAGGTTTGTCAGATATTTTTCTCTTTCAGTAATGCTATAGCATACTGTATACAAACAAAATCAGAATATCATTTTTTAACAAACCTGGTGTCATTACTATAATTCCATGTTTGTTTTTGTGGGAAGGTAAAGGCATACTCCCATCACTGGTGCCTTGTGATCTTTTGCCTGGACGCGGTGGAGATCCACTTCTCCCGGAATCTTCGGAGTGAATGGAACCTACAGATGAATGACGGCTTCTATTCTTGAGGGATCCCTCTCCTGAGGACATACTCCTTGGTCTGCTACTATCATTGCTTTGAGAGGATTCCAGCGTGCCAATACTCGATCTATGAATTGATATTTGGATAAGGTAAGTTGAAGACAATTTTAGAGCAGCAGCGATATTGTTATTACTCTTTCAAAATATAGAGACCCAGGATTGCTGGAGAAAATGCTATTGCTCACCTGTGACCTGGTATACTTAACATGACATAAAATACGTTTGGAAAAAGTAACGAGTAAAATACTCTTGTACATAAGGTGTCCTATTCTAAATATTTAATAAAATGCAATATTACCTTGAATCAAATGAAGGCTTTTTAGTTAATTTGACTATGTCTGGGGGAGGAACATTGACTTGCTGGCAGTAAATGACAACCGCTTCACTGGCCTCAGGGTGGGAATTCGCAGCATCGCCCAGTAAAGAATTCACTACTCGTAAACGCTCTTGTGCTAAACGTAACTCAACGTCGTTCTAAGAAAATAAATATATATATATACAGCATAACTATATTTAAGTGATATATAGAGTGGCATCCAGGGAATATGCTCATACTGGGTGGCAAGGAGATTCTAATTAGAAAAAATTCTAAGTACTGCTTCTTTTTACTCCAAAATATATCAAATGTTTTGAGCATATTTTTCACTCATTACTAAAGCTTAGAATATTAAATTCATGCTTAAACTGGAGTAAAGACTACGCAACTGATATAAATACACACCTGCTGGAGTAGTCTTGTTCGTGTTCTGTGTTGTAAGTTTGTGACTGCTTGGCCAGCGTGGAATGTTTTGGTGATTTGGTTTTCGGTTTCCCTGCTGACAGCTGTCATGTGTATGTTTTTTTCCCGCAAAAGTTCTTCCACGGCATGGACTTGTAATTCGACCTCATGCAGTTTGTTTTGTTCACTCTATGAAGGTATAAAATTAACTTATGAATGACATCAAGCAACATGCTGTACAACAGAACAGCTGCAGTTTAGTGCAATAGCAACAGGAATATATGACAATACATTTAAAGCATTAAGGTGTAGTAACTCTAATACCAGTTCATGAAAACCATTACTAAGTCTCAGAATAACAAACCTAATATTATGAAGTTGTTTTAGAGATCATAGGATAACCCAACACCAAAATCAGTGTCCTATATACTGTATATATATATGTTGATTTGCAACCATCAAAAGATAACAATAGAAATTATAGTCAATATATAAATGAATATACTGAGATACAGAAATCATAAAGAGCAATTCATATTATTCTTTACAGACAACCTGTTCTTAATATGATAAGTACCTGCAGTTCTTTCTGAATTTGGTCAAATTTTACCCTCCAATCTGCAATATCCTCCTCGAGGGCAGAAAGATTCTCTTCCAAAAGGACTCTGTCTTTTTCTTCCTCACCTAAATTTTGGAAGACAACATAGTGTCTAAAATATCAGTACAGGCAGTTATCGACTTATGACTGAGATCAGTTCCTACTGACTGGTTATAAGTCGACCATGATGCAAAAATATGAAGGAACTGCCATAAAAAACACATCTAAAATCCAAAAAGCACTCATAAATCACTGACCATAAAGGTTTCTGACCACAGTCTATTTTATGTTGTAACTGTTGTGTCTCACTTGTTTCAGGGTCAGTAATAATAATAATAATCATAATAATAATAATAATAATAATAATAATAATAATAATACAGTTGTCCCTTATCTTATGCTGTTAATTGGTTACCACTTCCAGTGTAAGTAAATATTCGCCTATAGTCAAAACCCTTTTATAAAACCGTCTATACTTAGCATATAATCTTTTCCCATCTTTCTGAATACTTTGAATTATGCCTAGCTAACTGTCCTGTATGTAAACTCTGTCAAATACAATTTAAATATATGTAATAACAGTACTGTACCTATATTTTTTGAGGGAATATTTTATGAAATTTTATTTTTTTATATATTCCAATCATGAACACTCAAAACCACACTATTTAAACCGGTGTAAGATTAGGAACAACTTACAGTAAAAAAAAATAATAAAAGCAATAATAATGATAACTGAAATAAGCCTAACTTATCCATTCCTTACCTGTATAACTACAAAATATTTTAAATGCTTACTGTAATAAAGTATCTGATGGAGCTGAGAGCGATACTGCTGACCTTCAATACTTAATAAGCCAACCATCTGCTGCAGAGCTTCTACTTCTTCTTCAGCCCTCCTTATTTCCAAATCTAGCATATCACCTGTTTCCTGCAAACCAGCCCTTTCACTAGCAACCTGAAAAATAAAGGAGGTTTTCATCCTTGTCGTATTTTCATTCATACTCAATAAAATTCTCTAAATATATCAATATTTAACCCTTTACCTACAACAGTATCTTATAATGGAACATATTCTTCCAGGGCATTACGTGCATGGATTCTTCATATGGGCATGCATAAATTCATTTTTGGCACACCATTCCCTCAGGAGGTAATGAAGTGGAAATCTATATATGGCAACTGTTTTCATGTTACCATACAGGGGTAGATGTTTCATCCAACTGAGGGACTCAGTATCTTTTGCAATGTCAAGGGGGCAATACAATAGTCGCTCAAGCACCAAGGTGTAATTAAAATGTTTATTTTATTAGTGAGGCGGAAGGGTTGTTTATAGGGGTTTGCAGGGTGTCTAGGTAGTTTGAAAACGGTTTATTCAACTTCATTCATTTTTCAATTCAAGTCTTTAATCTTCTAACAAACTTACAAATTAAGGTGAGGTATGAATGTATTTCGTTCGTCCTTGCTCTCACTGACTGATAGACCTATCACGATCTAACAGTAGTTAGTGGTCTAAGCTGTCGCATAGTTTTAACTTACAACAAAGTGATTATACAATATTTTGCAGTAGGACTTACTTAAAATATGGTCCAAAATCACTCCTTTTCTCAGCATCTTAATCATCCTAGCCTATGTTTCTTACCTTCAAGAATAGCTGAGTTGTAGATACTTCGTCTTCACCTTCTAGATTATCAATACTGGCTTTCAGCTTCTTGTACCTGGAGGGAGTAGTGTTTGAGAGCAATGAGTCAAGTGTTCACTGCTGAAATGTACTTTAGTCCAGACTACAGCTTTACTTTTACTTAATTTCAAATTTTAAATACTGTACAAGAATTGTACAGTACTGTACTTAAAATTCAATTTACATAAGGACCTTGTAATCCTTTCTTACCTCCCTAAATTTGATTTTGTGTTTCACAAAAGCTTTTGGAATATGTGAGGAGAGGCAGTACATATGATACCCCATTGTTTCAAATCCATTGTTACAGATGTTTTTACCTTGAAAGGGTCTGCACTATGCAGCAGTATGTATGAATTTATATACTCTATAATGACTGAAAATATATAATTTTCTTACGAAAATAAATATTTAATGATTAATTTATGATACATTGCCTACCCATATATAATTGGTTTTAAGTCACAGACTCCATTTTCTACTAAGTGCAAGGACAGTGCCTTTAGGACTTTGGTTTTGGCAATTATGACCATTACCTTGAGTGAATGCCCTTCCTAACCTCAGACCATGGTGGGTCATGAACCCAGGGTCCAACGAATCAGTCCTAAGCATTACCACTAGGCCAATATGACAAAAGACTTTAAGAGTGAACTAACTTATCCTGGAGCTGCGCCACGCGAGTGTTAACCTCGTGCATTTGTAATGAAAGCCTGTGCATCTCTGCGTCCAGTCCTCTAGTTATGTATTCGGTCTCACTAATGCGCATCTTAACTCCAGTGATCTGCTCATTCACCATCTGCAATGATTGAAGGCAATGTATATAAGAGCAAACGTAGAAGTCTCAAGGGGTGCTGTTCCCGTAAGTAATGAAACAGGAATGCTTTTACTAAGATGAACATTTTCTGCCTAGTGTCTGCAGTTAGAAGTTTTGTTATTATATTGATATGAGACTGTAAGTAAGAAATAATAAAATAATTAAAAGTCATGCCATCAAGGACACATTTTTTTTATGTAAGCTCAGATACATTGCAAATACTGTATATAAAACTAAGTTTTGCAATCGTGTATCAGTTATAAATATACATTATCCAAGTCATTTAATAACAGAACATATTTTTCAAGTCAGAGGAAAGACACTGATAAGATGAAGCTTGAAATTATCCAACCAGTAAAAGATATAGTTTTTCCAATTGTAGATTCGAATATCAAAGGAGCAGATTTCTGGCAGTTTTCCCTCCCCTAGCAAAATTGGTATCTTGTTTGAAAAATAACTCACTAAATTATAAACAGTAAAATTAGCTACATATGTAACAAGGCAAACCTTTTCCATGTCTGATTTGTCAGTCGATAGTCTAAAGGCATTACTCTTTACAGCTTGCAACAGCGACATCCGGCGCTGCAAATGTAGCTGCGTCAGGCTTACATCAACCATTAGCTCCTCTCGCTTCTCGCGCATTTTGCTACTTTCTCTGCAGTGAAGGTAAAGTGACATGTCATATGAACATGCCTCAAGATGCCCATACACGGTACTATTTGACCTTGAGACCAATGGACAGATCTTGCTGGATCCGACCAGATTGGATTGTCTGTGGGATGGTTGTGGTCCATAACCAGCCAGTAGACGATCCAATCTGGTCGGATCCTACCAGATATGTCTGGTGGTCTCAAGGCCGAATTGGACCATGTATGGGCACTCGAAGATTATTGCGCCAATTCTCATTATACCTTCGTATATGTATCCTTCATAAAGAAAATTATGTCACTTTTGCTCTAAAATTTCTACCCTACTAAACCATAGTTTGACTAAACTTGCACTGTTTAAATCAAATACATACAAACTGTAAATACAACTCCTTATAGATTACTAGGATTTTTTCTTCTTAGCACGTTTTTAAAAGGGGTTGCTGTTTTTGATGAGCTGCCTCCACCTGCTTCTGCTTCCTATCATGTTGGTATCCAGGCCATTCTATTTTATAGATTACTAAGACATGTATCTCTTAACCTATGCCTCACCTCTGAGCGCAGTCGCAACTCATTTTGATCGCTGTTGCTTCGCCTTCTAACTTTTTGGCATCTTTTTCCAGCATGGTGACATTCGTTTGTTCGCGAGTTCGTGCATTCTGTAATCAACGTAGTTGATAAAAGTAGCACTCTACATCAAATGAATTATTAAGGTCATTTAATCTATAGCGCTGAAGTTCATCCAGTTATGAGAAGGTAGGTATTCAGTAAAAGAAATTTACATGTTACTGAGAGAAATGCCTAATTTCCACCTGATAAGGATAGAGATCTGCAATGACTAAGAAAAGAATATCTTGCCAATTGTCTTTATAACTTAATGTAATCTGGAGAGGGTGAAACATCAAAGGAACTTTGCAACGACTCAGAATACTTCTAATATTTTATATCCAAGAACTAGTGATTCATTAAATACACACTTTTGATATATTCAAGAACTAGTGACTTGTGAATCACAAAGTTAACTTATCTCTGTGGTTTACCTTTAACAACGTGAGCTGTTTGGTGAGAAGTCTGATGGTGGATGAAGTCTCTTGCAGGCGTAGCTGTAAGAACTCGAGTTGCTTTTGTTGATCTGCATCCTCAACATTATTATTAGCATCATGAGTAAGATCATGAAGCCTTTTTCTCAACTGCTGAAGATGACCTTCCTGAGGGTGCAGAAGAGAATAGATTCATTTCACATATGACTGTGGACACAATGAATATGTAAGCAAATATCTGACCTCTTACTATGCCTCAACATTTAACAGGTCACAACACTCCATTTCTTTTCTCTGTACTCTTTTCTCCTATTCTTGGTGCCCGCACCCAATGAGGGCAATTTTCATTGCCAGTCCCAGTGTCACTCTTGGATATAAAATGCTAACCAGGTCATGTAGAACTTCCTTCTGCTTCAAACCCCTGCCATGAAGCTCTTTAATGTAGTTCATGTTACGCGTCTTTGCAGCAAGGAGCGCATTTAATTCACTTTTTGCTGTGGCTTCTTGTTCCTTTTGTGCATTAACTGCTCGTAGATGATGTTGTTCTGCATCCATAACTCTCTCCTTTTGCATCAAAAGTCCTCGAAGTAAGGATTCACCTTCCTGGAAAAAAACTTAAGTCACTATGATAGCAAATTTCTCCTTTTCTTCGTCAGTTGTATTAGCTCATCTTTACATGACGTCACAGTTTTTGATGAACTGCCTCTGTTGCCTGTCATGTTAGAATCCAGGCCCTTCTCTCTCATATGAGTTGCTATAATAGTAAACAGACTATGTCTAGTCATTATTAGCAGGTGAGGGTCTGCTGCTCTGCGTCTATCACTTTTTAACCTTTAGTCTTTCTACAACAACAGTTTATGAAAATGAGAAAACTGGAGGAATGAGGTTTTCATTTTACTATTCATCTGGTAATATAAAAAAAGATGGGGACCATGGTGGCCCATTGGTTTGCTTGCTCGAATGCAGAGTTGGTAGACCAGCAATTGAAATCACTGTCCAGTCTTAATTCCACAAGGCACACTGTCTCAAGGCTCAATTGTCAGACTGCTTCCACTGACAGGCTGAAAAGCTTATCTGGGAGTAGGAACTATTTTTTACATAAAAAGCTTACCTTTAGCATTGCTTGTAGCGAGAGCACAGATTCCTCAACTGAGCAAACCAGTTCAGAATTTAAGGTGAGTTTTTGATCAGCCTTAATGCACTGTTGCTCCATGCTAGCGACTTGCGCTTCCTTTTCTCCACAGTATGATCTTTTCTCCAGAAGTTGCTTCTGCTGGTTCTCTATATCTTTCTTCAGCCTGGTGTAGGCATTTTGTAACATCCATAACTGAAGAAAATCAACACAAAATGAAAAGTCTGTACATAAAAAAATTATCTTTATATAATTTCAGTTTAATTTTATGTACAGTATTTGCAATTCTAAGAATATTATTTAGATAATGTAACAAAATAGTGCAAAACATTGGAATATCTTTGTACAAAGATTTTTTGGACTTTATTGCATTACAGTAGATATGATGTACTGCTGGTTAGTTTTTCTTTGTATTTAATGCCCTACTACTTAAGGCTTTTGCATAGCTGTACCTACCATGCAAGATTAATTTGTGGTTTTTGAAAAAAAAAGATAAAATGTCTACCTGAGACTGTATTTGCTCCTTGGTGTCTTGGGTTAACTTTATTTGCGTATTTAACCATACTTCCTCATCCTCAACTTTATGCAGGGAAGATAAAATTTCCCCATGGGAATTCTTAACTTGCTTGTGAATTTCGTTTTCTTGTTGCACATCCTTCATCACCATTTCTAGCTTCTGTCGAGTTGCGATGGAATCCTGAAAGTAAAATGAGTCTTTAGTAACAAAGTTTCTTTGTTAATGTTTTCAAAAATAATCATATATATTCAGAAAGTAAATTTTTCACATACTGTGAGTGATTTGTTTGTTTTTTGTCCTAAAAATATACAAAGGGAAGACAAATTTTACCTCGATGATTTGAGTGTGAGTGTTAGACACTTGATAGATATGGTTCAGAGTCTCCTCCCACTGAGACAACAAGTGATCTCTCTGAGCAGCTGCTTGTAGAAAAGCATTTCCTAACTGCTCTAGTACTGTTCGTGCTGCTCCAGCCTCACTCTGCCTCATGCTGAGCTCCGCCTCTGCTGCTGCTATTTCACCACTGGTGCGTTCTAACTCAACGCTCAAGTTCTGGAATGAGTAAGTTTGATAAAACTCCACAGCTTAGTCCAATGTACCTCTGTGGTACAGTGGAGTTCATTATACACATCTCTTTGTCATTCTTAGTCACACTGGGTATGTATGAAGGTTGTATGTTACACAATATTAGAAATATATCACTATTCAAAATATTTAAGTGTCACATTTAATGTGATCGGTTTTATGTCACAGACTCCCTTTTCTACAAAGGGCTAGGATGGTTCCTTCTTGCGAAGGACCTTGGTTTTGGCAAATTCGACCATTGTTCTCAGTAAATGCCCTTTCTAATCTTAGACTGTGGTGGGCCACAAACCCACAACCTGATGAATCAGATTAATTGTATCAGGATGTAAATGCTGAAACAAATTGTTAATGAAAAAAGTAATTCGCTATGAACAAAACTGGATTAGTATTAGCCTGCCCTATGTTATATCATATACGTTCCCTTCAATAGCGTAAGGTGTTGTTCCTTCTATAGACGTGTGTTTTCAAGTTCATCCAGGTATTATTTAAATCTCACACATGTTTTATTTTCTTACAAGACTTCAGCTGCAACATGGAGTCAATATTTTATAGTAGTAATATATTAATTATTCTCTAGCTCTTATTCAAAATCTTTCTCTGTGATCGGTTTTATGTCACGGACTCTTTTTCTAATAAGGGCTAGGACAGTGCCTTCTTGCAAAGGACTTTGGTTTTGGCAGGTGTGAACAATACTGAGTGAATGCCTTTTCTAGCCTCAGACTGTGACAGACCTTGAGTCCTCAACCTGTCCACTCAAAGTCACTAATGGTACCACTTTGCCACAGTGACCATTCAAAATCTTTCTCTACCTTATAATAAGCCCTCTTGGTATATTAAACTCTGAACATTTGAAGCTATGATTACTGTATACACCAGACTCCTTAAAATATACCAAGAACATGTATTTATTTATTCATTTATTATGTCAGATATAAAAAGGTGAAATGTTTTTCTATACTTTCATGTCTAACTGCAATTTCCTGAATGAGTTTGCAATGTATTATCCTACTCATTATAAAGTCTGCTATTATTATTATTATCATTATTATTGTTATTATTATTATTACTATTAGTAGTAGTAGCAGTAGTAGTAGTAGTAGTAGTAGTAGTAGTAGTAGTAGTAGTAGTAGTAGTAGTAGTAGTAGCAGTATTGACTTGTAAAGTATTGAAATAAATTTTTTTTAAGAATAATATATATAAGATATATGAAATTTAACTAAGGAGTTAGAAGTTGTCCCACTTAAAACCACATATGCCATCGGCCAGGTAACCAGACAGCATAGAAACCAACAATAAAAACACTAATTATTAGGTGAAGCTAAACCCCGAATGTATACATTACGCAATTATACCTTAATTTTGTTCAGTCAGGCAGCTTAGGGAACAAAATCAATGATCATAAGGTAAAGCTAAACCCCATATGTATGCTTTATGTGTATATACCTTAATTTTAGATGCATCCTCTGCAGAGTATTGCAACAACAACAGATTATCATTATCTGCATCTGACAGATGATCCAACAGTTCTTTCAGAAGACTGGAATCGCCAAAAATATTCTTCTGCAGATCTTCATATTCGCGCTGGCTCTGAGTCAGACATAGCTGGAGGTGCTCAGAGATTTCTAGAGTGTTTGAATGTTCATTTTGTTTTAGGCGACAGTGGCGCAAATGGGCTTCTTTCTCACTCACAGATGCCTTCTCATTCTGACTTTCAATGTCAATGTCCTTCTGATGAGCCAGGACCAAGTGCTGTTGAAAAATTCAATATACTTCTGATTACATGTACAAAAGTGAGAGTGCATAAGTGTACAACATTTAAGGCTTGTATAAATTAGCTTATTCTTAAGGGGAGGCAAGAATGCCTCCGCCATGTTCCACTGTGTATTGTAAAAATCGACTAAGTTTGACAAAGGGAGGGGACTGGGAATCCTCTCCACCGTACTTTCTTCCCACAAAGAGTAAAATATTTTACTATGACTTAGCCACCCCCCTTATAAGGCTTATATATAAAAGGGGTCCTCTTTTAAAATTCTTCTGACTTAAGGCATTTTAAGGTTACATCAGAGACAAATAAATAAATAATACATTATTAATTAATAAGTTTTTTAACATAACGGTCATCCATATACACACCAACCACAGTAGGAAAGGTAAGCAATACTGTATAGTGTACTTTAACTATTTTTATGTATTAGATATAAAGCTTAGATTATTTTTCTGTTTTAGTATTTATTTTTAGCATTGGTAGGGGACCTAGGTTCGAATTACAGATGTGTTTCGTCTTAAGTCAGCTGTCAAGAACGGAACCCTGACGTAAAGTGGGGACCCCAGTGTGTGTGTATGTATATAATATATATATATATATATATATATATATATATATATATATATATATATATATATATATATATATATATATATATATATATATATATATATATATATATATATATATATATATATATATATATATATATATATATATATATATAAGTAAGCACAAACTGTTAGCATACAGCATTAAATGGTAAGGAAGCCCATCAGTGAAACAACACAGAAAAAATAACGCTATATTTCAGGTCCTAACTGGACCCAAAATATAGCGTTTTTTTTCTGTGATGTTTCACTGATGGGTTGTCTCACCATATAAATATATATATATATATATATATATATATATATATATATATATATATATATATATATATATATATATATATATATATTTTTTATTTATTTATTTATCTAAAGGGTAAGTTTACGAATTACTTTTCTCCCATTATTCACTTTGAGAACAGAGATGACTAAACATGAAGAATAATTTAATTGGGCTGAGATATAGAATTCTCCTAACAACACACATGGATATAAATGAATACAATATATATATATATATATATATATATATATATATATATATATATATATATATATATATATATATATATATATATATATATATATATATATATATATATATATATATATATATATATATATATATATATATATATATATATATATATATATATATATATATATAAAAGGTAAGTTTATGAATTAGTTTTCTCCCAGTATCCACTTTGAGAACAAAGATGACTAAACATGAAGAATAATTTAATTGGGCTGAGGTATTGAATTCTGCTAACAACACACATGCATATAAATGAAAACAGTAAATATATATTTAAATGAATGAGAAAAAAAACTGATGGGCCAAAATATGCATATAGACTAACTTGCAAGTTATCAAGCCTCTGAGACATATCCGTGACATTATGTGAATTTTTCTTGTGGGAAATTTCTTCTCTGTTATAAGTTTCTTGAATGGCGGCAACTTCTTGTCGTAACCGTTCAACGTCTTCGGCTAATCCGCGATTCTCTCCGTCGAGCAAGAGCAAACCCATTCCGGGATTAGCCAACGCTTTGTCCAAGGCGGCCTCCATAATGGATTATTATTCTCTTTTGAACTTGACAGCTGAAAAAATAGGAAAATTATATATAAGGACAATAAAGAATACAGTATTCTTCATAACTCCTTAAACCTGTATGTGCCTACTGCTACAGTTACTCCAGAAAAGTACTTTTATTCTTATCTGAACAAACCACATCAGGATCTTCGTTAAAAAAATTGCCATTATGACATTTATTACAGTCATTTTTATATCCAACTTCTACTTTCTGGAACTACTTTCTGAAAGTTTAGAAATATTTTTCATTCTTTACCCTACTGTGGGATTTTGTTTCTCGGAAAAAAAAGTGTGAACGTTATTAAAGAAATAGGGATTTAGCATCACATTCTGGCTCTACAGAAACCCTTAAGTTTTCAGTTTTATCTGCCATGACTTTTGCAAGTGCTGATGAGAGGATAACATAAGGTCCAAATACTCCTATGTTTTAAACAAGTAGTGAATAATCCTCGATTTAATGTCGCTATTTAGCTCAGAATACTATCCGTTGTAATCCTTCTCATTCTTTTGTGCTTGGCAATACTGGTTTAGGGATAGAGGTTCCAAAATGGTAAAAACATAAAAAAAATATTCTGTCTCATTGTCCAATATTTTGTCTGGTACTTCGTCGATCGGTGACGTAAGACTTTTTGGTTGTCCCACAATACAATCTCCAGAAACTGATAGGATAGACTGTGATTGGTTTTACGTCATGGACTCTCTTTTCTACTAAAGTTCGGATGGTGCCTTCTTTTGAAGGACTTTGGTTTGGGAAGTGCGATTGTTGCCCCGAGTGAATGCCCTTCCTAGTCTCAGACCGTGGTGGGTCTCGAACCACAACCTGACGAATCAAACTCGCAAGAGCTACCATTCGGCCACGGCAGCCACGAAGGAAAAAAAAACATCTGTAGTCGTATATATAACAAAAATTATTCGTCACTTAAATTTAATTAAGAGACATTAGGTGAACTATTATTTTGTAAAATCCCACCTGAAAGACAATCTATTATAAACATATATATAGCTTTTAAACCTTTCAAAAAGCTAACAGGCTTTGCGAGCGAATGAAGGTTCACCATTGAGTAAGCGTGACTATGCCGTCACCATGGCAACCGCGTCTTGCTAGTCAAATGTAAACAAACATCTTGGTATGTGATTCAAAGGTAGCAAATATTTGTGTCAAATACTTATATATTAACCTACATTTTACTAATTTACAACGGCACCATTCTCCTATTATAAATAGTAAATTCAAGTGAAAAATTTTCCCTACATCATTGTTTAACATTCTAATAATAATTCAAACTGATACACAGATAGAAGTAGAATAAAATAGCAAAACTTAGGAGGAACGTAGCTGGTCCTCTCAATGACGAGAGCAACCATTTTTAAAAGGCCCGCTCAGTTTGACAGTTTTGCTTGAGAAACTGACATTATCGGATGGGTCTCGTTGTCTTTGTAATTATCCCGTACACGTTTTCATCTCCACAACCTTCTCATATAATTGAGACCTAGCATTGATGATTAGATATGTGTAATAATAACCGATTATTGTACATGATTGTGGACCTCCAGATCCGGATATAAACATTTGTTCTCAAACATCTCGGCTCAGTGTTAGAAATGGAACCGACTCTGGTGTTGGACTTTCCGAAACCGTTGACTCTCCTGCGGTTCCTGTAGTGAAAAAGACGTCAAAGAAAGAAAAAAAAATATAAAAAGAATTTGTAGAAAAAGAAATCAAATAATAAAAACCGCACAAACAATCTAGCAAAGCAAAACCAAGACTTGGGAGCCGTTGCAATAGGCATATCCCACCCAACTATACTACTACATACTACTCATTTGTTTTTTTGTCGTCTTGTAAAGCAGTTGTAAAACCAGCGGATTTCTAGATAACAGTCATTCATTACACCTTGATTGCGAGGTTATTTCAGGTTGATTCGTCCTAGAAGAAAAATCCTGCGAAGCCTCTTGTGAAGTGAGTGATTACCTAATTGTGTTTACGGGAAAGAGCCCAAAGCTCGTATCTTCCCGTCTCCTGATCGGTTCCATTTTATACTTAGTGATACTTATCATACCTGTCCTTAAAACTATGGATTGAGATAGCATTAACTACCTCCTCGCTTAGCGAATTCCAATTATCAACTACTCTTACACTGAAAAAGTATTCCCTTACATCCTGCGAAGAAGTTTTCTTACGAAGCTTCAAACTATGACCTCTAGTTCTAGAGCCAGCCATATCAAAATATCGATCCCTATCCACTCTATCATAACCATGAAGGAATTTAAAGACTGTCACCATATCCCCCCCTCACTCTTCTAGCTTCGAGTGATGGTAAGTCTAATTCCCTCAGCCTCTCATCATAACCGAGATTGCGTATTTCTGGCACCAGTATCGTGGCATGTCTTTGAACTTTTTCAAGCTTAGCTATGTGCTTTTTCAAGTGCGGATTCCAAAAGGGGGCTGCATATTCGAGTTTTGGCCTCACATAGGTTACATAAATATTTCTGAACATTTCCTTGTCCATGTGCCTGAAGGCTACCCTTACATTTGATAAGAATGCATATGCTGCCCTTACTATGCCATTTATATGTATTTCTGGAGACAAATCTGCCAGTATGTTTACTCCTAGATCTCTCTCATTTTCTGTCTCTTGAAGTTGTACTCCAGCCACCGAGTAGTCAAGCTTGGGCCTTCTTGCACATTTACCCATTCTCATTACCTTACATTTTGAAGTATTGAATTTCATTAGCCACTTTTCTGACCACTCATGCAGATTATTTAGATCCTCCTGAAGTTCTCTACCATTGTTCTCGTTTTTTACTTTCTTCACAATCTTTGCATCATCTGCAAACATATTCATGAATGAATTTACAGACTCTGGTAGGTCATTTACATATACAAGGAACAAAAGTGGCCCTAAAACTGAACCCTGTGGAACTCCACTACTAACTCTTCTCCATTCAGACACTGAGTGTCTTACTCTAACCCTCTGTTCCCTTCCTTCTAAGTAAGTTTTTATCCATTCCAAAATATTTCCACCTATTCTAGCCATTGATTGCAACTTCCTAATAAGTCTCCCATGTGGAACAGTGTCAAACGCTTTCTGGAAGTCTAGGAATATGCAATCTGCCCAGCCCTCTCTTTCCTGTAAGATTTGGCTTACCTCATCATAAAATTCTAATAAGTTTGTTACTGTTGATCTACCTTCTCTGAAGCCATGTTGTGGCATACCATTTGAGTAACTATAGGATTAATGAATAGAATACAAGGTTAAGACTCGTTTTTATGCACTTTTGTAAGTCGGTAGGTATATAAGGCTTAAATTTTGACCTAGGTTAGGATAATTTAGTTTAGAGATGGTTTTGTCAATTTTTACAGTTGGACCTGTCTTATTTCTAGTTGGAGACTCCAAAATGCGCCACCTACACTTTATACATTTCCTGAGAGCTCAGGGGGAAAGCCCAGGATCACCTTTTGGCCTAGCAGCTCGGGGAACAACAGTTTAAGTTAAGGCTTAGAGGTTTCTGAGAGATGGATTGGTATTGATAATTGCATGTGGCACATTAGGGCAAGACTGTGTGAGGGGACCATGGCAGCATAGTGATGAGAATACTCAACTCAGGAGGGGATTTTTTTTCGACACTTCTTTGTAATCCCCTCTTCTAAAAATTGCGGGACATTAGAAGGGGCCTCTTTTATTTCCCAGCTCCCAGTTGCCTGTGTCCACTTCCATATTGGGGACTAATAGTGCCACTTAAAACATAGAGAAAAGGTCAAGGCTCTGTGTAGAGAATGCGTTTACAAGCATGTTCAAGAATACCGATTAGTTTTTTTCTTTTAGTTTCTGCTCTTGGATGTGGCCATTCTTTTGATTCTGATGAGTGAGAGAGTATAATATTCGTGAATTCAGCAGTGCAGCTCATAATATTGGTGTTTGTGCAAATGGAAATCCATAGTAGAGTTTTTTATGTTTAAAAATCAAGTACTTAATATCAAGCTTTCACTTTCCACTGAAAGCATTTTCAAAATTGCAATGAACTTCCATTTTTAAAGAGTTATACTATTACTGTACTGATTAGGATTATAGCTCTTTTAACAAGAGATATCATTTGACTCTTGAAAATGCTTTCATTGGAAAGCAAAAGCTTGATTTCATATAATTAATTATCAAACACAAAATACTCTATTGTGGGTTTCCATTTTCATTCCTGAAGTTATTACTGACATCCAAGCTGTGATTAGTGTTAGTCTTCATAGTGATTGTAATACTTTTTAAATGACAAAGTCATTTCATTAGTTGCTTTCGTGTCAATACCAGCGCTACTATCATCCAGTTTTACGTCACGGACTCCCTTCTCTATTAAGGGCTGGGACAGTGCCTTCTTTCAAAGGACTTTGGTTATGGCAAAGTGTGACTGTTACACTGAGTGATTGCCCTTTCTAGCCTCAGATCATGGCAAGTCTCGAGCTGACGACCTGACGAATCAGAGTTGAGCACGCTATCAACCCAGTGCTGTACTGTATATTACAATATTATTTATGAGCCTAACAAAACACTTCTTAATTCAGGATTACTTGTAATTGTGAGGGGAAAAGATGAGTGCGCGTCGAGGACCCGAGGAAGAAGGTGACGAGTTGGATGGTGGACCTGGATTAGCATATATGCCATTTGTCGTTATGGATGACTTCTTGGACAAGTTGAAGCTTCTAGGCTATGATAAAGATTTTCTTATAGATTTAAAAATGAAGCCTTTGAATCGGTAAGTAGCTTGACATATGTGCGTATGGCACCTTCTGTACTATAAATTGTTCATATCTTATCAGTAGCACTGTGGCAGCATAGTTGTTAGTATACTCGACTCGGGAGGTGACATACCTGCGATCGAGTCTGCCGCAAGGTGTTAGGAAAGGCAACTAGCCTTAATTCCCCAGCTCCAATGGAGCTAGCATAGACACTAAATCTTAGGAAAATATGTTATCAATAAAAAACACAACTGAGCATTGTAATATGTTGAATATACAAAAGCTCCCCTACTTACAAACAAACGAGTTATGAACATTCACAGATACGAACAAAAACCTACCCATTATCTACCCATGTATTAAAGTATGTATTACTGTGCTGCATTATTACTTTATTATTACTGTCTTAAAATTCATTAATACTGTGAACTTTTTAGCCAAAGTACTGTACAATGCTGTACATGTATGTACTGTACAGTACATTCTTTCATCTAAGCACAACTTACGAACAATTCTACTTTCAAAGGGACTTCTGGAACCTATCTCGTGTGTAAGTTGGGGAGTGCCTGTGGTGATTCCGTGGTATTAACATGTAATAGTGTGTATGTCAATATTATTTCACAGCACAAGTATTTATTTTGTTTTTTTAACTGCAGACATTATTTCGCCATCGCCACCAACCCCGGAGAGCAGTTTTATTTATTCACCTCCTTGAGTGCCTGGTTGATCAGGAAGTCTGGAAAGCAGATGGAACAACCCCAAGAATATGATGATCCTAATTCTACTATTTCTAGTATACTTGACCATCTCAGACAGCTGGTGAGTTTATATACTTTTCTAATTATACTAGATTATATAATACCGTCCTGTTTGGGCCCGTGGCCGAGTGTCAGTGTTTGCGACTTTGATTCGTCAGTTCGTGGGTTCAAGGACCACCATGGTCTGAGGTTAGAAAGGGCATGTGCTCAGAGTAACGGTCACACTTGCCATTACCAAAGTCCTTCACAAGAAGTACCGTGCTAGCCCTTACAAGAAAAAGGGAGTCTGTGATATGAAACCAATCCCATAATACAGTCCTGTGGGGACTGCGGTATTGCATGATTAGAGCACCCGATTCGGAAAGTGCCAGATCTGCGATTGATCTCGCTTCAGCCTATCTGTGTCCACCCCCATAATGGGGATTAATAATTACAATTGAAACTGTATGCAACTACAATTAAACAAAAAGGAAAGCTGTCTGCCATTAAGTATTAAGGAAAAAATTTAGGGAGGAAAGGATTACCAACTCTGCTCCATTATCCCTTTTAGTGGACTGTTATGGCATGCAGGAAATCAAGGTGCATAAGCTTTCTTCTCGTTACTGGGTACCTACTGTTGGACATTAGGAAGGGCATTCAGCCTTAAATTTCCAGCCACACGCTGTCTGTGGCTACCCCCTTAATAGGGACTAATGGTAACACCCTAAACGAGGATTACCAGGGTACCTACAGTAATTTTTTCATGACGATATTATGTCTTTTTAGGGTGTCACTGTCGACTTTCCTCCTAGCAAGCTAAAAGCTGGATGTGGTGAGCATGCCATATTTGTGCTGGATCGACTTGCTGACTTTGCATTAAAGAATGCGTTGTTTGCATGGAAAAAGTAAGTATAGTATTTTTAGAACTGGAGAGACTGTCATGCATGTGAAATAATTTATTAGCTTAGTGAGGAGAATATTTTAACAAAACTTGATTTAGTTATCTTACACCTGTACTATAATATCATTGAAAAACTAGACGAGCACTTCTAAAATATTTATAGCTATGGTTGGCCCATTCATCATATTAAAGTGCTCGCCTAGTTTTCCAATGATATTATAGTAGGTTCCCACGATTTTGATTCGTTACTTCAGTCCGTTGTCTTCTCAAATTACCTGCAGATTGGTACATAAATAGCTTCTTTCTTTGTCCCTGACAACGCTTACAGCCAACAACACAGCAGAATATATGTTATGCTTTCTATGACTGGTAATTCTGATGAAACGGTGTGTATGTACAAGTGTAAGCAGCAAGAAGTTGTATTCTGTCCAATATGTTGGACAACTGTAGGGCAGCTGATATGTGAAGTCACATTTGAAACCTCATTATAGTAAATAAAAAGCCCTTGTTTTCAAATAATTTCCTTCTTTGTTGTTCAATTACATTGCATATGCTCTATCAAACCTTTGTGTTGTGAAGGGCTAGATTTGGCATTCCTCCACCCCTGTTGAAGCTTAATATCTTGAATTTCTTTTCGTTCCTAAAAACTTGATACTAGCTGGTCACAGCCACTGAGCTGTGCAAATCTCCTCATGGTAACGTGGAGATAGCCATGACTTTTACCTTTGTATTGGAACTCCAAAAGATTGCATAGCTTGGGATATGGAAGAGAAGGGCCTGGATACCAACATGTCAGGAGACAGAGTCCTGTGGAGGTCGCTCATCAAAATAGCAATCCCGTGTAAAGACAGGCTAATAAAGCTGACGAAAAAGAAGATCGTAAATACAATGACATGGTGGTTTATATATGCTCCACGTTCCCTTTGTGTTTGGGTAGAAAAGTCATATCATTCGATAAGAAACTTATTAAGTATTGTTTTAAAAGGTGCTGCCTCCGAAATTGATTTTTATATGTGTTTATATAATCTACATCAGTAATATGTGTAATTCAATTGCAGACCTGTGTATCCCGACGAGGCTGCAGGTGGAGAAAATGGCGAGGGTGAAGACGAAGCAGAACTTACCCTTGATAAAGTTGAAGAGGACATGATGGCCGAATATGAAGACGAGGAGGAGGAAGAAGAAGAGAACATATTACGCATTGATGATCTTAAGGATCTCACAAAAACAGTAAGGAATTGTTAATAGATTATTTCCTCAGTTATAAGGGCATGTAGTTGTATTTGACATGAAGTAACTATTGGTTATTAGTTCATATAAAAAATTATCATGCAGTTATATATATATTCAATAATGCGAGTCATTGGATAACCTCTTGAGAAAGCTATTTGTGCTTATATTTGCCAAAATGAAAACTTGGCAGTAAACAACATTTGTGTTGCTAAGACAGCCTTAACTGCACATATTTAATAGTTTGCTGTTTTTTCCTTTTGTATTTATAGTGCACAAATACTAAAAATATTTTTTAGTACAGTATATGCATAACAGAATACAGTACTTTTGATATCAATTTTTAAGTTATTGGCATATTTAGTCCTAGTAAATTTTTTTACCCTAGTATTGGAAGTGTATATATATATATATATATATATATATATATATATATATATATATATATATATATATATATATATATATATATATATATATATATATATATATATATATATATATATATATATATATATATATATATATAATATAATATAATATAATATAATATAATATAATATAATATAATATAATATAATATAATATAATATAATATAATATAATATAATATAATATAATATAATATAATATATATATATATATATATATATATATATATATATATATATATATATATATATATATATATATATATATATATATATATATATATATATATATATATATATATATATATATATATATATATATAAAGGTATACCTTGGCTTACGTCATTTCGAGTTAAGTTGTTCTCGATTATACGTCGGTTTTCAAAAAAATATGTGGAAAAATAAAAAATAATAAAAATAAAGTTTACGTCATTATAATCAACTTTACGTCTGTCCGCTACAAATATTGGAATCATAATATCACTAGAAAACCATTAAAAGCACATGAAATCATTTTACTGTACAATAAATAAAACCCCCCCACATAAAATCATGTTATTGTACAATAAATAAGAATAAAAGCATATAAAATCTT
>JAXCGZ010004003.1:42500-77500 GCA_037179515.1 Halocaridina rubra
CTTATTCTTTTGGCATTCTCATTCAAGGAAGCCATTTGCCACTTTTCCAATGAATCTCAAATGATATGAGCATGATCATAGCTGCACCTAAAATGGAAAAATTGGTTTGTATATACTGTACTGTAACACTAATATACCTATTATTTTTTCAGGTTGTACATCGTTAGTAATATTTCTTATGTATTTACAAATAAAGATAAGTAATAAAATTGGTACAGTAATCCCTCGCTATATCTCGATTCACCTTCCGTGAATTCAATGCATCGCGGATTGTTATGGCGAGCATATGTATTTTATATCGAAGATTTTCTGGGTATATCGCGGGACTCTACGATATGTGGAAATATTAAAATTTCCAGTTTTTTCATTATTTTATTGATAAAGTATTTTCTAGCCTAAGAATAATAAAACAGTAAAAAATATTAAAAAACATAAAGTTAAACATGTAACTCACAGTATTGCACCACGTAAAATACGATACGCAAAGGGTTGCACCTCCGTGAGATAGTACACGGGATGATATTGGCTGATGGGTGGGAGACGACGAATCACAGAATTGTGTTTTGTATCCTGGGGTCTGATTGGCTCTTTGATTGAAGCTTGGTTCTTCCAGCATCTTCCATTGTCTCGCCTCACCCATTCAGTTACTCACGTGTGCGCCTTTTGCGTTGTGCCTCTTAATACATTGTGTTTGTGTTTTTTGTGAAACTTATGCTTTATTTCAACCCCTGCAATGCCGCCCAAGCGTCCTTCATCCTCTAAGGCTTCTGATAGTGAGCCTAAGTGGCAAAGGAAAATGTTGACCATAGCAGATAAGGTAAAACTGTTAGATATGCTGAAGGAAGGAAGAAGTTTCTCGGCTGTCGGCCGCCATTTTGGCATCAACGAATCTACTGTTTGCTACATTGCCCCGCAGGAGTGGGACGATTATATGGTTTGTTCGGTGCACTTCTGCAATATTATCGATGATGCCATGACTCCTAACAAGACCATCTTCGCACAAAAGAAGAAACAGTGACAGCAACTCCCCATTACCATATTCTTCTCTCGCATAAAGCAGCCGTAAAGCTGTCATTGGCTGTGCAGTATGTAAACTGCTTGCGCCCTATTATTTATGGTAAACTTCCCTGTCACACTCATATAAATTTACGCTTGCGTGCTGTTATTACTTAAGTAAAATGTGAGTTGTTAACAGTGCAGGAAGGGCTTATAAAGCTAAAAATAAATGTAAAATACCTGTAATAAATATGGTGCTGCTACTTCGCGGATTTTCACCTATTGCGAGTGGTCCCGGAACGTAACACTCGTGATAAACTAGGAATTACTGTAATGACATTGAAAGATTTCAGTGAGTGTGCTTGTAATAGAAAACAAATTGTATGTGCCAAATATACAGTACTGTCCTTTCCCTCCTTTTCATTTAATATCATTGAAGAAGAAATGTCTGTGTTACTTGGGAGGATTGATGGCATTGCAGTGATGTGTAATCGAGCCTATCGTTCCAATTTCCTCTTGGCTTTGAATCTCTTTATTTCCTGTACTTTCGTTCTGTCAATTGCACTCCACTTGTCTGTCTTGTTGGTTTAATATTACTCATAGCAGCAAGGTTGAGGGAAAATTAAAAAAAAAGTATGAATACTGTTTAAATGTTACTGCACTCCTATCCCAGGCATATTGTTTTTGATGATGTTCGTCACCATTTTTTCATATTGTTTGGTTCAGTATATACCCACTGGCCAGATGTTTAACATATTGTGTGAAAGTTATCTGAACTAATTTCCTAGTCAAGTAGCTCCCCCCCCCATATAAATTATGTTCATTTAATATGTGAGGAGAAAGCAGCCCATTTATATAAGTTACCCAGTCCTTGTATATTAAACTAAGGGACAGAATTGAAAGGCATGTATTAGCTCTCAGAGGGCTGGCAAGCTACTGAAAACATCCTACCTTGATTGTGTTTGATTACACACTAACGTTCACCAGCACTGAGTACTTTATATAACAGATGAGGGCGAAATAAGATGGCACACAACACCAGAAAAGATTGGCATGCCATAGTAAGCATTTTAGCACCCATTTTGTGTTGAGACAAGCCTATGGTATTTGAACAAAATATTTATGTTGACCGGATCCAGTGTGCATTCTTTTAAGACTACACATTCCACCCTTAAGGGGTTAATGAATAATTTTTCTGCTTTTTGTCAGATAATCGTGACTGGCGATCTCATATAGAACAGATGAACGAACACCGTACAAAAATCAACGAGACTCTAATGTTCACGCAGAAACAACTGGATGCTCTTCATTTGGAAATTTCTCGCAGTTTGGAGAAAATTGGGTCTAGGGAGAAATACCTAAACAGCCAACTTGAGCCACTTTTATTAGAATATCGAAACTTACAGGTATTCTTTAATAGTACAAATGGTAATAACACAATCACTGGCCTGCTAATCCAAAGATATTTTCAGATTGTCTGTGAAGACTTTCATAGCCATCAAGAACTGTAATTACTTAGTACCTTTTTATAACTTGATAACAAGGTGTAAAACCACTCGGTAGCAGCAGATAATATCTGTAATATGTAAGCTTATTGTATTTTCACCCAGAATGCTTCTGCAGAGAGTAGGGAACAGTATCGGCAAGTTTCTGGGAGATTGGTGGAAAAGTCTCATGAGCTTGCTCAAATTTCAGACGAACTAGATCATGTCAAACACGAAATGGAAGAGAGAGGATCCAGCATGACGGATGGAAGTAAGTTCTTTATATGAAATTTTGGTTTATACTTTTGCCCACAATATTAATATATTAATATATTTAGGAGAGAGAAATTATCATATAAGTCAATTTATCAAAGACGTCTATAGTATATTAAATAAGTACTTCACAGCAAAAGTTTCTGTTTTCTACGGAACACACACGAGAATTCTTTTAATGGTTCTCTTCACAATCTCAGATTATGCATATTTTTGACAGCTCCGTTGGTTAACATTCGCAAAGGTCTGACACGTGTTAAGCAAGAGATCACAGCCATGGATGTACGAATTGGTGTCGTGGAACAGAAGCTCTTACAAGCTAAGCTAAAAGATAAATCTAACATGCAGAGAGATATGAATGCTCCAGTCTACAAAAATATGGATATGGGTCTTTTCTAATATGGCAAGTGCACTATGATATATTAAGCTATCTCTCACGTTTTACATGGGAATGCATATCCAAAGAATCCCTCATATTTGGACTTCAGTTGTTTGTTCTATAAAGTAAGTCACATGTGAGAATCTAGTCCTTTGATAGTATATTTAGAAACATTTGTAGATTATTCTGATGTCTCTGTCTTTAATCTCACGATGTGTTTTGAATGACATAGCATTTATACATATAGATTCACATAGCCAGACAGGGAAACTTTGAACATACATGATAGTATATTTTGTTGTGTATAAGTCGCACTGATGATGGTGTTGGAAGGAGGGGCATATTTGGGGTAAGTAGGGGATAAGATTGCAGAATGGTGTAGGAAGCTTTTTGTAGTTTCATGTTAGCCAGTGTTGTACAGGTGAAATGGGTTTGGTTTTCTCAGCAAAAATTGAATCTGAAGTTATCGGCTTGAAGTGACAGTACGTGATTGTAGCTGGTTCCTTGGTTGCTTTTGATGTGTCAGGGTAGAAGGAGTCTTTGAAAAATGATTGTGGGAGGATAATTTTTTGGTATAGAAAAAGGTGTGTCTAGAGATGAGGCAATTATCCAGATGACTAAAACCTTTCCCAGGCTTTCATGCCTCATGAGGGGCCCATGGCCGGTAATGAAGTCACTGGAAAGAAGTCACATGTAAAAATTCACAGGTTTCTTTAGGTTAGCTTAGGTAGGTCAGGTTAGATTGGGTTAGACTTTTTCTTTACCTGGATTCGAGGGGTAGGGGTCGACTGTGGCAGTTTGGCCTCTTGCTGCTGCTCTTGAGGTGGTTGACCTTCCTCTTCTGATTTGCAGTTTTGGTGGGTGAACCCATGCTGCAGACATTGCTACTCCAGTTCCTTGAGATACAACATGTCACTAAACCACCAAGGCAATTATCACTTGACAGTGGAAAAATATTAAATCTGCATTGGATATGTACCCTTTATGTATGCTCCAGCTGATATGTAGCTAATTTTACATAATGACAAAGTTCCATTTTTGGGCTTAGGCTAAAGGTGCTTGAAACCACCTGACAGATCTGGTTGGATCCGACCAGATTGGATTGTATATGGGCTGGGTGTGGACCACAACCAACACATAGACGATCCAATGTGGTCGGATCCAACCAGATCTTTCCTGTGATCTCAAGGCCAAACTGCACCCTGTATGGGCACCCTGAGACAAGTTTTCATAAAGTAAGATTTCTGTAAAAAGTTTTTCTATAAACACACAACAGGAAAAAAATTTGGCCAGATGAACACAATGGTTTTAATGTAATAATGAAAGCCGCTTGTATGGGAGTTCATTTATTACAAATATCATATTTTACAAACACTGAATAGAGGAAGAGAAATATGAGATACATCAGTATAGTTGCCATTCTAAATTGAACGATAAACACATCTTTGTGAGAAAAATAATAGTAACATTACAAGAAGTGATTATCTGATTACAGTATCTTTACAACTTGGTCATACACGATATCTTATTACAGTATCTTTACAACTTGGTCATACACGATATCTGATTACAGTATCTTTACAACTTTGTCATACACGATACAAAATACAAGAAACAAAAATGATTTCATCTATACATATAAAGACATTTATCATCATCCTTGGAATGGTAAAGTTAGGCAATAGTTAATGAACTTTATTATGTTCAGTACATCACAGTTAATTTCACTACAGTACAGCGTACTTACAATATTCATGGAAATGCACATTGAAGTTTAGTTAAAGTTTGACTAATTAGAAAATACTTATTAATATATGATAATATTCTGGAACTCATACGAGTGAGAAGGTCGGGGGATTTTAAGCTATTTTTAGTTTTGGCACAACAAGCTGTAATTAACTTCAGAAACTAGTAAACAGTCAACAACAATACAGATTGATAGAAGAGAAAATTTCCCATTATGCACATAAACACTACTGACGGGACCTACAGTGACAGCGTTGTTGTAGCTGTTCCTTAACCTGCCCAGCCAACAGCTGCAAGTCCCTAATGAAGGCTGTTGCCGATCCTAAGCTTTCCAACAAAACTCTTATGGAGTGTATGTTGTGTTACTGCCTTATATGGTTGTGTGGGGTGTAGTCTACCTTAATATACTTGATTGTATTAGATGATGTGTTACAATCCTGGACAGGCATTATCAGTGGATCCATCCAGCCTCTTTTGATAGCTCAGAGGGGCTGAGTTGTGCCCACAATGCAGTTTGGCCAGGTGAACTCTTTGTCATTATGGGGAAAGAAGGATAGAAAAGGATGGATTTCGGGACTATGTGTATACAGCTGTGTGCTGTCATTGAGTGACTGAATGGAATGACAATTTAACAAAGTATAGATATATTTGTGGAGGCTGGTTTGGTGTGGGTTGGAGGAAGAGATGTCAGTATTTGTGTGATATCATGTGTTAAGTGTTGTTTTAATGTCCCTTGGTGCATGTAGGTGTACTGCTGTGTAGAGAAGTGGGTGGAGTTAATTTGTGAAGGCTGTGACAGGTATTTGTGTGCTTTTCATATCCAGATGGTCCTTGACTTTGAGGACTTTGGTTACCTGAGGTAAGTGGTCTTTAGTTGTTGCAGCCGTGCCTCCTGTGCTTATTTTTAGTCTAATCTGTAGGGTGTTATGGTGTTTATAATCGGGGCTTGCGTATTCCATCAATGAGAGTACATATTGTTTGTATACTGTTGTGGCTTTCTTTGTTGTCTTTTAGTATTATTTGGGCACTACACAACATATACATAAGGCAAAGCAACAACCTCAAGCGTTCATTGGCCTGTGGCCCTGACAATACAGTATAAGCCATCACAGACCTTAAGACACCTACGACCACAAGGCATACAAGTACCTACTAACATATCAAACTACAGCTATTCACACAACACAGTACTCAACATATGAAAGCATGGTGCCATTATCACACTCCCAAAGCTTTAACGAAAATCTCACATCACCTTTTTAACATTATCCCATTACATTACTCTGCACTCCTTACAAAGTCACCATATGACCAATACTGGAACAAGTGACACCTTATATTCTTTTAGCTCATCACAATATGGTTTCAGACGATTGGACTTGATGAACGCTTTTCTCACAGACCTGAAGCAAAAACTTATTGATGGCATTATATCAGCTATGCCTGCTCATTAGACATTTCTCGTACCATTATACATTTGTAAAACCTTTGTTGCCATTCCCTTCTATGACCTCACAAATTAAATTTTCAACACAAATATGTACAAAAACACAAAAAGGTGGCTGGCAAACTACCTCATAGGCATGTGTGCCAGTCATCATCAAACATCAGGAACTACATATGGAGTCCCTCAAGGATCCATCCTAGTACCCAGACTCTTTAAACCAGACATGCAGAATCTAAACACTCCACAGTCACCTCAGTACACATAGCTTTTTACGCAGATGACATAACACTCGCAAGTACGCATCAAATGCAAAGACAGTTGGAGACTTTCTCGAGCATTATCTTCAAATTTGTGATGAGAGTAACTATTGTTTTGGCTGAAGCTAATTTAATTCTGTGGTGAACTACTTGCGTAGTGTTGAGGTAGGCCTGGAGATTGTCTGCTGCTGTGTTTGTTTTGATCTGTACTTGTGTTATATCATCTGTATAAGGAGTGATTGAGTTGTTGGTAGATCATACATGTTTAGGTTAGAGGTGTGGTGTACCTCACCAAGTTTTATTACCCACACTCTTTAAGCTATACATGAACAATCCCCCCACTTTACACTCACCCCAAGTACACAAAGCCTCCTACCCAACACTTGCCAGCACACACCAAAATGCAAACACAGCTGCAGATCTCCTTTAGCCCTACCTCAGCACAGTACATGAATAGTTCACCACAAACAAACTTAAAGCAGACCCAGCCAAATCCACCTCTACTCTTCTCACAAACTGGACACCAGAACACCTACACATTCCACACCTCACAGTAAACAACATTCCCTTAACACGCATACACACGCACGCACACACACAATATCCTTGATATAACAATACATATAAAACTGTCATTTTAACAATGTCACAACATCAAAACCAGAGCTGACACAAAGACTTATTGCCCTCATGTCACTTGCCCAAACAACATTGGACACAACAAAGATACCACTATAGCAGTATGCAAACAATATTTATGCTCAGTGATGGAATATGCAAACCCTGCTTGGGCTTCTAACCTCAATAATACACACAACACCTCCCTACAAACTATACAAAACAAAGTACTAAAAATAATCACAGGCTTCACAGTGACTGTACCTACAGACCACTTACACCATAGACAATCTGGACATGACAGGCACACAAACACTTGCCACAGCCACCACAAACCAACTCCAACCTCTACACTAATGGCAGAATACCCACACACTCTAAGGAACTTGAAAACAATACCTAGCACAAAATATCAAAGAAATCCTGTCATTTATTCACCCTTCACCCACCCAAAACCTGCTAACACAAACGTGTTAATACCCAGTAGATTTGCCAGTCCAGACACTCAATGACCGCATACATCTGCCTGAACAACTTCCATATATCCATCTTTCCAAATCTTTGATTTACCGTAAAGAGAACATCCACTTGGCCAGGCTGTGATGTGGGCACAACCCAGTCGTTTTGAACTAGTAGAAGAGGCTGGACGACTCCACCAATGATGTAGAACATACCACATATGCAAATATAATATGAAAGACTGCATTGCCTACAACCACATATGCCACCAACACAACATACACTCCTTGGGAGTGCTTTTGGGAAGGCCAGGATCGATAGTAACCTTCCTTCAGGACTCTGAGCTCTTCAGTCAAAAAGCTCAGAGATCAAAAACAGCCATCGGATTCTCCCTGAAATTTCTTTTCCTGTTATATATGTGGCAGAATGTAAAATAAATATGTACAGTATTATGAATATGAGCTTAGTGTGTGTGGAAATTCAAGTAATTTTCATAGCGGACAATAGATCAAGCATACATAAATATGAAAAGTAATACAGTACATACACTCCCAACGTACTAACCAGTTAGGTTCCATAAGTCCTTTCGTAAGTTGTGTTTAGGTAAAAAAAAAAAAAAAAGTACTGAACAGTACACATATGCAGTCCTTTACAGTACTTTGGCTAAAGTCGCTTAACTACTACATAAAAACAAAGTATAATAATGATGAAATATAAAACATTAAAAATAATGTAACAGTACAGTATAGTACAGTAATACACATATTAATACATGGGTATAATAGGTAGGTTTTGTTTGTATCTGCGAATGTTCGTAACTCTATTGTTTGTATGTAGGGGAACGTTTGTATTTACCTGTAATACTATACAGCACTCATAAATCCTCCCTTACTCTTATGTAAATTATATGGTTTTCACTGCAAAAGCCAAATTGTTACATTATAGTTTAGAATATTTCTTTCTATATAAATTTTGGTTACTCTTTGTTATACTTAGAAAAGGTTATTTAAAAATATGAGATGGAAAATATAATCCAATTATTAAAACTGTTCTAGTCATTATGAAACAATAAATATTCCATTATCATTCAAAATCTATGAGAAAATTGTATGATTTCCCTTTAAAAAAAAACTAGTGTGTACAGCAGCATGAATTTCATAGTACTACTGTATATAATAAAATTATATGAACTACATATAATTTTTATATACAATCATACCTCGCAATACGTTATTAATTTGTCTCAAGACTTACGATTTAAGTCAAAAAACGATTTAAGTTGATTAAACATCTCTAATGCAGTAAGTCATTCGATAGTTCATTGTAACTTTTGTTTTTTTTTTATAAATTTGCAGTAATGATTTTATACATTATTTCATATATATTTTAAATTTTTTTTTTTTATGTGAATTTGAATATTTTTAAGAGGATTTTTTTATGTATTGTACAAATATACCGTACATACGTTTAGCAATATATAAAATTTTTTTATTTTTATTTTACATGATTCAATATATTATAACATTTAGGTTTGTGATTTTGCACTTCTTTTTGTTTTACAGGTTAATTCTCATTTTCACAGTCTTTCAATATTTTTTTCTCAACGACGTAAAGTTGCGTAAACTGACATCAACAGAATCTCGTTTCCCTATTACAATGACCAAAAACCGTTTTAAAGTCAAAGGTACGTAAGGCGAGCTATACCTGTACTTAGAAAAATGAGAAGATACGGAACAGTGGAACCCAAAAAGTCTTTAAGAGTTTTGGAGACTTTGTTCATCAACGAAGATCACATTCGGCGTCGCTTGGGTGTTCTCTTAAAGAAATACTTCTGTCACTACACCGTAAAGCAACTGCAAGGTACCTGAGAAAAATTTAAACTATTAATTCATTATTTCTCTAAAGCTAATTGGAAACATGAATAATGATCACTAAAAGTGACAGGGGACCAAGGTATCCGAGTGGTTAAAACATTCGGCTAGGGAGCTATCAGACCTTCGATCAAACTTACTGTGGGGTGATAAGATGAGTATCTAGCTTGAATTACCCAGCCACACAATGTTTGTGTCCACCCCTATAACTAAGAGACACATAGAACAAAGATTAATATTTCATCACTTAAAAACGTGTTACGTTACCTTCTGTGCTTTGGATGGTTAAGCATCTGCTGGTGATGATGAAACTGCTGCAGAGCCTTAGGGGAACCTGACATTCCGGGGGATCCTGCAATGAGAACGAAACATAATTATTGTAATTGCATACAAATGGGTTCATCCCACATTGCAAATTTGAATACAGGGGGTCCTTGGTTTACGTTGTTTCTTGGTTACAATGCATTTCCCATAAATTTCTCTGCTTCTTTTTTGATAATTTTGGCCTATATTATGTCTCCCAAATGTAAAGCAGATTCTTTTGATGGCAGTGTTTCGAAGAAAAGAAGAGTCCTCACCATGCAAGTGATATAAGAGATAGTGAAATGTTCGAAAAAGGGAGAAATTTTTCTAGTGCATTAGTGTAGGTGTTTATTTAGGTGTGTTCCGAACTATGCTGAAAATTGGGATATGTCACGTCTTGAAAATTGCAACTCTGACATAAGTCGAGGACCCCTTTTACTTCTATTTCCTTGAACGTTTTTAGTCATATAAATCCTACAAACATGACTAACATAATTATTACAATTGTATACCAAAAAGTTCTTTCCACATTGTGGTATTGAATATTTTAATTTCATGGAACGTTTTAAGTCATTTAAATCCTGCAAAGGGGACAAATCTATTATCATAATTGCATACCAACAGGTTGTTCTCCCGACGTCGCAGGTTTTAATACTTTTATTTCATGTAACGTTTTTAAGAGTCCTAGAAATAGTTCAGAACTATTTTATGCAGAGTGCCTCATGATTTTTTTTATTTCATAATAGTGGCAGTTTTAATACACATATACTATTAAAAAAAATATAATATCGTTATGATATTGCCTGAGTTAAGGCCAGTTACAAATATATTTTATAGCTATTTAGCTGGCTATTTTACTTTACAACTGGAAGAGCTTAAACTAGTACAAGAATATATTAGCTGTCATCCATTACATATTGTTATGCTTGTTATTAAAAGCCCCATTTTTAAACACTCCTTATTAAATCTTAAAAAACATAAGGCACAGTATTGACAAACCTACTGGTCCTGACGTGACGCAGTCGTCTGTGGTACTGTGGAGGTTGCATGGCGTCATCTAGAGAAGTGCCGTAATGTTCCGTTTCCGATATTTCGTGAGGAAATCCTCGTGGACCCCTTGACTCCCTGCCACTCTGATGAGGATGAAAATATAACTATATTAGTAAGTAAATTCTTTCAACATGAAGTTATATCTAGCTGCTGCCACCATAGAGGTCATACCCAACTTTTCCTCTCCTTTTACGTCCAATGTGGCAAGATAATAATTTAGAAAGGTGCGACTTTCAGCTATTTATTGAGCTCTTACAACACCAAAGAACACTTGTTTTGTTCTATGACATCTCATATATACATAAATTCTGTCAGTTCAAACATAAGCAGAATAAATATGCAAATCCTTCTCTCTCACTTTCAATTCATCTGTTTCTCTTTTTAGTGTTTTAGGTGTCTTCTAATCTCTAGTTTGCAAAGTTTATATGTTATATGCTGATAGCTTAACTCTCAGAGGGCGGGCATTCTACAGAATTCATAATGCCTTGATTTCATGCAATTACACACCATCATTCACCCATGTTGAGTACTTTGTATAACACATGAGGGGGAGAAAATATGCCACACAAAACCAGAAAACATTGAAATGCCACAGCAAGTGTTCTGGCGCCCATTTTGCTTTGGAACAAGTAATCGGAATTTGAATGCAATTTGGACTTCTACCATTGTCCAAGTGCGTATGCGTGAGAGATGACATTATCTGCCCTTAGTGGATTAATATTTATAGCTCCTTCTTCCTCTGGTCAGCAATGCTCGCTATCTTAGCTAATGAGACAGAAACACAGAGCTTAAATATCATTATGGTTTAAAACATACCTCAGCACATGAGTCTTCAATCTGTTGTATCTTACAATTGAATCAATGAACTATTAAGTCTATAAAGGTTTGGGATCGATTTTTGTTTGTTCAAGAAGAGCCTAATAGCGATATCTGGGTAGAAACCCTGAAATCACTCGTTACACACTTGGATACTAGGACAAACTTGTTTATTTATATTGTACATATACAAAATTGTAATCTCTGGCTATCTGAAAGTGTAAACTTTTTTTTTTTTTTTTTTACATTTTATGTGTCACCATTAGTCCACAATTGAGGATGGACGCATATGGATTGAACCAGGTGAATCAAGGCTGGATGCCTTCCTAAGCCCCACCTTGGGCTTGACTGTGGGTTCTTCACCTCTAGAGTCAAACATTCAACTACAATACTAAAGATGTCCCCTGTATTGTTCTCTGATAAGTTGATAAATAAAGCTAATTTAATAAATATGTGGTTACTTTAGTGGCTACCGTGACATATTGTTAGTGCTCACAACTTTGATTCCTCAGGTCGAGGGTTTGTGGCCCACCACGGTCTGAGGTTAGAAAGGTCATTCACTCAGGGTAACAGTTGCGCTTGCCAAAACCTTATTCCTTCGCGAGGAGGCACCATACTAGCCCTTAATAGAAAAGTGAGTCCATGACATCAACCAAATTACATTAAACATATAGCTACTGAATGAAGATGGAACACTTGTGACCACTGAGTAACGACTGATAACTACTAAACTCTTTGCAGCGACGAACAAAAACGTAACTTACTAGATTGGGTGAATCAACATCGTGAAGTGATGGGGCTTGATAAACTATAGAAGTAAATGCCTTCTGACCCCTGTCTTGATTGGGAGGTGATGGAGGAGCAGGGGGAGGAGGGCTATTCCTTCCTAACTGGAATGTTGCTGTGGCATAGGGGTACAGCTCCTCTTCGCTGTAGTCTGAAAAAATGTAGTTTATATATATATATATATATATATATATATATATATATATATATATATATATATATATATATATATATATATATATATATATATATATATATATATATATATATATATCCCCCCACTTATGAGCGAGTTAGGTTCCAGAAATATGTTCATAAGTAGAATTTTTCATAAGCTGTGTTTAGATAAAAAAAAAAGTACTATACAGAACATACATATGCAGTAATACCGTGTCTTTTTTGTATTTTTTTTTTTTATGATTGTGAAATTAGGACAGGCCAAAAAATAAAATAAAATAACACAGCCCCCACCGAGCCTGGGCACGAAGAATTCTATTAGGTAAAAAGTAACAGAGATGGAGAGCGTAATGACTTGTCAGATGTGAAGGGATGATAAGAGATGTGTAATGAATATCCAAGAATATTCAGTGTTGTTGTAGGCATAACTAGGCTAAAGACAATTTACTACTACATAAAACATGAAGTATACAGTATTAATGAATTTTAATAAAGTCATGATATTGTAATAATACAGTGCAGTAATACATACATTAATATTATATATAATATATATATATATATATATATATATATATATATATATATATATATATATATATATATATATATATATATATATATATATATATATATATATATATATATATATATATATATATATATATGAATCATATTTTACCCCTGACGGGGACTCGAACCTAAGGCACATAATTACTGTGCCAAGGCACTATCAACTACACCACTGAAGGTCTAAAAGAAAAACAAACCTTACTGCTTAACTGCTATACTAGGAATGAACACATTCTCTCTGTAAGGTTTGTTTCTCTTTTAAACCATCAGTCATAGTCATACATTTTATTGCCAAATATTCAGTATACATACAGGAATAAATATGTACTTTATATTCAGAGGCACTAGCCTGCTGAGCAAGAGCTCCATGGCAGGCTGTTTAATATACATGTCACATAATGTGAAATGTATATTTCACATAGAACTTCAGGAGACAGAGAATGAGAGCTATCTAGGAGTAAACATAATGGCAGATTTGTCTCCAGAAATGCATATAAATGGCACAGTTTGGGCAGCATATGCTTTCTGAGCAAATATAATGATAGCCTTTAGGTACATGGAGAAGGAAATGTTCAGAAATAAATGTAACCTATGTGAGGACAAAGATTGAACATGCAGCCCCCTTTTGGAATCCACACTTGAAAAAACACGTAGTTAAGTTGAAAAAAGTTCTAAGACATGACATGAAACTGGTTCCAGAAATACACAATCTCAGTTCTGAGGAGTGGCTGAGGGAATCAGATTTACCATCGCTTGAAGCTAAAAGAATGAGGGGGATATGGTAACGTTTTTTTAATTCCTTCATGGTTTTGACAAAGTGATTGGGATCGATATTTTAATATGGCTGGCGCTACAACTAAAGATCATAGTTTGAAGATTCGTAGAATACTTCTTTACAGGAAGTAAGGAAGTACTTTTTTAGTGTAAGAGTAGATGATAATTGGAATTCGCTAAGTATGATAAGTATCACTAAGTACAAAATGGAACCGATCAGGTGATGGGAAGTTACAAATTTGGGGCTCTTTCCTGTAAGCACATTAGGTAATTATTCATACCATTCCCAACTCTCAAGCATGCTCTACTATTCATGTAAAACTATTCACAGTGTTCAACAAACTTCCACTTATTCCACACACTCACAACACACTCCACAAACTATCTATCCTGTCATACGCTTTCTTTAATTATATTCTAACCTTGATTATTGTGTATTTCTGGGGTGAGCTGAGGGGAAGCTGGGGGAGGCCTGCGGACTGTTGTGTACATGGACTCGTCTCTCGTCTGCATCGCTGTTTTTTCGTCGCATTCCTTTGTGGACACTGAATAAGGTACCTCCTTTTGAGCAGAATTACGTACAGGACCTGAGAGTAATCACAGAGTAGGTATCTATTACGTAAAGGACCTGAGAGTAATCACAGAGTAGGTATCTATAACAAATCTACTTAAAAATCAATGCTGTTGATTGTAAACGCTTTTTGATACTCTCAAACTCCTCCATTATATTTTTCCAAAACCAATATCTCAAAGAAGTTTGTGTGAAAAGAGGTCTATATCTTTCTTGCTTAAAATAATTATAATGGCTCACTAGTACAGTATAATACTCATGCTTTTTATATATATATATATATATATATATATATATATATATATATATATATATATATATATATATATATATCTTACGTCTTCTAAGGCAAATAACGACAGTAGTAATTGTCATAAGTAGTGCCAGGGCTGAAACCGTAGCCGGTATCAACACTCTTGGGTCATACCAAACTGGAGACGCTGAAGTCACAGATCCCCAAACACTGTCCTTTACATTCATCGTTTTACCTGCATAACAACACCGTATACATAAATGCATAATGTACAGAGGTCAGGTACGAAGGGAAAATGAAACAACGGAGTCTCGAGATCTTTCAGACTGTATTTTAGTCCATCTTAAGAGTCGCTCCAAAGATGGACTAAAATACAATCTGAAAGATCTCAGCACTCCGTTGTTTCGTTTTTCCTTCATAGCTGACCTCTGTTTATCCGTGTGTCATGTGTTTATATTTTTAGGATATTTAGATACAATGTGTAATGTATATGTAATCATTTTTAATTAGCTATGACAATGTGTACATCATTATTGAAGTGATATACATGTACATGTACATATTACTTTTAATGTTCTATACTGTATAGGGTAACAAATGGGATCAGATCATAAGAAACTCTTATTGTCATTATACTCGTATTACAAACTAGCATTCATCAGATCTATTCCTAACGTTCCTTTTATAATTGTTACTAATATTTCTAGAAAAATAATATTTGAAATTTGTTTTATAATTAAGCTATTACCTGCTCCGTTCTTGCCTGGCGTAGTGATTGTATATTCGGAGGGTGTGGCACCAGCTGAGTTGTGTGCAGTAACGCGCAACTGGTAACGCGCTCCAGCTTCCAAGCTGGTCACGGCAAAGGTTCGACTTGGAGGAATCTCGCTACCAACTAGAGACAACTTATATAATTAGCCAGATTCATATAATATTTGAATTTGCAATTGCTATGCTATGAAGGGCAGTTAAGAAATTAATACTTGATTATTTCATTGTAAACACATGACCACCAACCTTAGCAGCTTTGAAACAATTACATGAATGACCAACAATTTCATATAAGTTTAATGAAGTGGCAAAAATATCTCCAGGTCTGGATACAGAAACATCTAATAAAAATCATCAAAAGACCTAAAAATATATTGAATCAAAACAATTTGCTGTTCACTGTTGTTTAACAAACTTTTCCACCAAATAAGAAAGTGTTTAAAAGCTAGGCTAAACTGTCACAGCTAAGTCTATTTGATATTGTAATTTTTTTTCTTTAGTACACAAAAGCAAGACATTTAAGGAGATAAAAGCTATAATACTGAATAAACTTGATATAATAATATCGTTTGTTATTCACTGATGTTCACTAACTGGCAGTACTGTAATAAAAAATATTAATATCTGGAAAGCTAAAAGTTAATACCATAACATAAATGATGTGAACCTTGAGTGTTGCCCAATGCTGTGTGAATGGATTCGGTTTTACGTCATGAACTCCCTTTTTCTACTAAGGGCTAGGACGGTTGCCTTCTTACGAAGGACTTGTTTTGGCAGATGTAATCGCTACCCGGAGTGTATGCCCTTACCAACCTCATGCTGTGTACTAGCGCTTATATATTTTTTTTTACTTTTTAAGGGTCATTATTAGTCCATATTCGGGGATGACACAGATACACTGAAGATGGGGAAGTAAGGTTTGATGCCTTTCCTATCATGCCACAGTGGCTTGAAAGCAAGTTTGTCACCTCCTGAGTAGAGTATTCTACCGCTGCACTAAGGTGGTCCCCTGTACTAGCTCTTATAAATGGAAATGGAAAGTATTTAATAATTAACCAAAAAATGTTCACCTGACACCTTATGGGACATAAATCATACCTGTTGTCCATTGCTGCGTGTTGGCTCTTCTGTACTGAACGGCGAAGTATGTAATGGGACACCCACCATCCCCCCACTGGGCCAAATAGAGAGTAGCTTGAGAACTATTCGTGGTAACGAATTGAAACTGGGGCGGCGGTTCAGGTATACGTCCTTTCGTTCTCGCTCCAACAGTAGTAGAAGCTATGCTAGTGCCTACGAGCATATATTAATTAAATGACAGATCTAGCAATGTCAATCAGATTCTAGGAATACTGCATAAATTGTAAAACCATAAAATATATATACAGTTAAAGAAATGATAAATAAAAGAACACCAAGTTAAGAGTAGGGTTTTCAAGGGTGAAAAGGTATGATGTACAGAGACAAGGGTAATGCAAGTACAGTACTGAGAAAATTTAGAAAAATGTCATATATGAATAATCACTTAGTTATGAAGACAATCTACAACCAGTAAATTATAATTAAAAGGCATAAAAGTAAACACATTAGTCTCCTATAATTATAATTCAAAGAAAAAAGTAAACTATCATTACTCCCCTTGAATCATAATTAAAAGGAAAAGAGTAAACAATAATACTCCCCAATGCACACAAATAGAATAAAACTATCCTTACCAATGTAATTACTGGCAGTGAGATAGAAATGGTGGAGAGTCCCACATCGTAGTCCAGTAGCTGTGTACGCCCTGTGCAATCCATCAACTTGCGCGGTTACCCATTCACCACCTACAGATCTAAATAAATGTGACACTTATAATGAAATTTGCTAAATGAAGAAATTGAAAACACTAAAAGCATTCAAAGTTTAAAGACAAGACCGGGAGATGGGGAACTCAAGAGGAAAATGCTCTTTCCCCTAAGTACTGTTTTGGTAAATACATACATTTCACATATGCTGCTTTTTCTTGAACATAAACTGAGTTGTCAGAATCAAGAATGGCTGGATTAAAAAAATTAAAATCTTGTAAATTTTGTTCTATATTAATGGCTGCCATGGCCGGGTTGGTACCTTACGAGACTTTGATTCATTGGGTCGTCGGTTCAAATCCCACCACAGTTTGAGCTTAGAGAGGGCACATACTTAGGGTAACGGTTGCAATTGCCAAATCCAAAGTCCTTCAAAAGAAGGCAAAGTCCCAGCCCTTAATAAGAAAGGGAGTCTGTGACGTAAAACCAGATCATCATCACATTTCTTTGTACATCAAGCTCAACTTTTTGCATTCCAAACCTACATCTCAGATTTTCCCAATTCAAGTTGGTTTGTTAATCTGGGAGATGGCATAGGTAATACATACACATTAACAAGAGATTTGATTGGTTTTACGTCATGGACTCCCTTTTCTATCAAGGGCTACAATGGTGCCCTCCTGCCAAGGAATCTGGCTCTGGCAAGTGCAACCGTTACCCTTAGAAAATGCTCTTTCTGAGCTCAGACTATGGCAAGCTTTCAACCCACACCTCACGCATCAAAGTTGCGAGCATTACCACTCACCAACAGCAGCCACACTGACTTATTCTAATTCTTAGTTTCCTTCTAAGCCTATTACCTGTAATTCTTTCCACTTGTCCTCCATAATTCATCACTTTATGTTTCACAAGACTTTTTTTCTGCACTTCAAAAATCTTCCTATGTAATATTTTGGTATACAACCCGTCTGCATAATATACACAAAAAAAAAACACATATTGGATTACAACTTTAAAATCTACAAATAAGGAGTTGCTGTACCTGTAATGCAGTGTAGCTCCTTTTAATGGAGCTCCTCCAGTGTCCTCCACATTCCACTGCACCCTGATCGACGATGCTGTTGTTTCCGTTACATGAAGAGACGGAGTTGATGGAGGAACTGTAAAAGATTCCAGAGTTAACTATAAAAGTCAAGGCACACACATTCACCAGAAGCCAACACAGTAACTGATAAAGTTTGAACACACACATATACAATGGCTATAATCCCACTTACAAGGAAAGTTTTTGAGTTAAGGCATACATTCACCAAAATCAATGCACCCTGATCAATCTTCTTAAATTCTTGGGAATAGGTGGATCTACAATCCCCCCTCTCAACCACCCTGCTTATGTTATCCACAGGGTAAGTGGGTTAGGATCATTTGTCATGAGGAACAGCTACAGCTGGCTTACCCCCACTGCTTCATCACATGACAACCACCCCACACACCTTCCCATGCTAGCTAGCAGGAGTGAAAAATCCCTATACACAAGTTTGTATGAAAATTTGTTTTTTTAAGCCATTTGCATTTTTTGTTCTGGTAGCTGTACCGGTCACATTCAATGCACATACAATAGTCTGAGCAAATTAATTCAGCCTAATATCAAACACAAGCTCACTTTAACTGATTTAAATAAGTTTGTTTTACAATGCACCATTTTATGTGTTAAAATCAGTCCCAGTGAACGAGGGTGGACACAGACAGTTTGGAGTGGAGGGATTAAAAATTAATTCACTTCTAAACATTCCACAGTGGGCTAGAGCCTGCATCAGTTGCCTCCTGACACACTCACTCCCCCTGAGCTATTGCAGCCCCCAAATCTCTCCAGTGAGGTTTCGTAATACAATCTCATTGATTACAAACACTCAACAGAAAATATTTTCTTATTTCTCATGTACTCTACAATACTATAACTTAATAATAGTTTGCTCTAAAAAAGGTTGAAAACTAAACTTACAGAAATATGGTATTAGAGTTTCTTTAAGCTTTACTGAGATGCTCAAAGAAGTGGGAAATTTTACTAATAGTTTCGGACACACTATCCTTCTTAGTGTTTATACACTCTAGAATGAGCAAAAACATTCATTCTCAGCTAAGAGGAATGATAGTTCTGTATTATAATTTATTTCCTTATTTTACAATAGCATTATAGCAGTGTAAGAAATGAATATTACATATGCTAGATGTATTATATAAATGAATAACATGTTATATATATTTAAAGTATTCATGCACAATAATAACAGTCATTATTTACAATAAAATATCACAAGGTACATATGAGAATGGGGCACTAAATCTCATTTAAATGATCAATAACAAAGTGATCGGTTTTACGCTACGGACTCCATTTTCTATCAAGGGCTAGGACAGTGCTTTTTTTTTTGCGGAGGACTGAATTTGGTAAGCACGACCATTAATCTGAGTGAAAGCCCTTTCTAATCTCAGACCGAGGTGTGCCTCAAACTCACAACCTGACAAATCAAAGTCACAAGCATTACCACTTGGCAGCAATGATCAATAATAAAGTACGATCACTGACCTAACACAATGAGGTCATAAGTAACCGAGTCGCTTCCATGAAGGTTACGGGCAGTACAAGTGTAAGTGCCGCTGTCTCTCCTCTGAATGTCAGCTAACGTAAGGGTTCCATCTGGTTGTACTGTAAACCTAAATAAAAAAAAATACAAAATAAAATTCTGACAATATTAATGAATACAAGATACTATACAGTGTATTTTGCCTGTATATCAATAATATGCTGAACATTAATATAAGTTAATATCTTAGAGTGAATGAGTTAATATCAGTTCCTTTAAAACTAAACATCAATGAAATAGGAAAATAATCCCCTTTGTAATGAGGGTGACCGAGTCACAACATCGATAAATAATACACATATATTTTTACCTGGTGTGCGACTGCGGTATGTGTTTATCCTCATGCGTCCAAGTCAAGGCAGGTTCTGGTATGCCAACAGCGCCGCAAGGTAAACTAACGTCCTCTTTCCAGGCTGCTGTGAAGTTACCACCCACGGACCATACTCCTGCACCCACTGTTAAATAAGTGTGTAATGAGATGTAAATAATGACAATGAGCTATAGTAGAGTGATGAGGCATATATCTTGTTTAACTCAAGTACTGTATAGTTGTTTTAAAGCGATTATTCATACATAGAGTTGCATATTAACTTAATTAATAGTTGATTGTTACGATAATTTAAAGAAATAGAGATGGTTAATTTTAATAACGATAAGCTTATATGGGCACTAGTTGTAATGCCTGGAGAACACAGTACTTAAAGCGTCGGATTGATTAGCAAGTTTTCTGAGTTTGAATCACAGAATAAACTTAAAACTTTATTGTGTCTTATTTCTGAACAACACATACAGCAGACACATATCATGGCTCTCGTTACAAAGTGTATGAAATTGACATTATATAAGTACATAATTACATTATTACAAACTAGCCACTGATGTTGGATTAGGCATTGAAAATCAGCTGGTTGTCTGTGTATAGATAATTACAAGTTATTGCAGATTACAGAAAAGGAATATTTTATTTATTATATATATATATATATATATATATATATATATATATATATATATATATATATATATATATATATATATATATATATATAGAGTACAATACTCATTTAAAAAAAATAAATTTTCAAACTTATCAATCAAAATTGCTTAAAATTCACTCTACTGACCAGTATGAGATGGTTTGACCACTGCAACAACACTGGAGGGGCCTTCACCAACCCTTGTCGATGCTTTCGCCCATACCTACACAGTGAAGTCCAAATTATATAGTACAGTAGCCAATTATTAATGAAATACTATCATGAACATCAGAAACATGATAAATTTAGTATAGTACATTATAAAAATTTCAATTTGCTGTTTTACTACCTAATGAGTATCTGGTACAGAATAACAGAGGATGAATGACATTTATACCAAAATCCCTTAGAATTATCAGTAAAAAGAGCTGGTGCTACAGTGGTCACGTACTTGATACGTAGCATGTGAGAGATCATGAAGCATAAGATGAGTGAAATGTGCACCAACATGTCGAGCGTGAGGGGGTCCATGACTTCCCGCTGCTGACCAGTGAATTGTATAACGAGTAATTTGACCATGCGGTTGCTTGGGAGGTGCCCACGAGACAACGGCTGCCTTGGAGCCCGCCACAACTGCCTTGACGCGAGCCGGAGCCTCGGGGACTGACAATACATATATTATTAACAACATAGTTTGAGAGTTTATATAGAATTGAATAGGTAGTTTTGAAACACAATAGCAATATTAACAATATATGTGTAATATAGTCTATTTATAAATTGTTACTAAGCTATTTCTATTGACGTCCAAATGAAATCCTACATGCTAAAAGAAGAAGAGTAATAACCATCGTACGAACAACCGCTCTCCCGGGCGTGTTGACCGGCATAAGCCATAAGAGTGCCTGTGTCTCACTCTAGACTCTATTCCTCCTATTATCACCATGTAGCACCTCTATTCCTCATATTTCTTAATCTCACTATTACTTCCGTCTATGTAGATCCCATAGTTAGTCACTAACCTAACCCTCTCCCTGAGTAACTATTGAACTGATGATGTGAACAAATGCTCAAACTCTGATAAGCACTGGTAAGCATTTTTCCTATTTACTATTTTGGCTACCTACTATTATATTATTTGTATTACTATTATATTATGTTTTGTACCTTAAGCTAACGAATACAATACTGACGACGAGGATTATTATTTTTTCCCGCGATTATTGAACCTACCGGTAACCTACGCTATCGAATCTAACGATAGCCTAGCCTTACCCTGTTGATCTTAATGGTATCTTAACCAATTGATAACCTAATTTTGTCTAGCGGGTATTGCACTGGCTATCACAGTACCTATGCATATTGTGCATTCCTGATTGTTTTCGTGTTCATTAACTAGCCTATGTCGAGCATAAATATTTGATTCCGTGCTAGGCTTACCTACCTAACCAAACTCGTGTATTTAACTTTGTATTATGCTATTTTACGAATATATTTTTGTGTTTTAAATGCTACTTCTAAACTACCAGTACAATGGCGTCGAGTATTGTGAGTATTTCTCATTTTGATCCTAATGTAGAGGATTTTGATTCTTATTGTAGTCGAGTTGGTTTATTTTTACTGCTAATGACGTAATAGGTGAAAAGGTTGTCCCTGCCTTCTTAACTTTAGTTGGTCTTAAAGTTTACGGGCTAGCTAAGAATTTACTTTCTCTGGAGGACCCTGCTAGTTGTATTTATGATAGGATTAAAACAGCTCTCAAAACTCACTTGAAGTCTAAAGTAATTATGATTTTCGAACGTTTCAAATTCCATTCTAGATCACAGATATCTAGTGAATCAATATCTGATTTTGTTGCTGCATTAAAGGAGTTGACTTGTACTTGTGATTTTGGTACTGCTTTAAATGACATGTTAAGGGATTGATTTGTCACGGGACTGTCTAATGATAAAACTCAGCAGATCTTGTTAGCTGAGGCTGATATTACTTTTGCTAGAGCTGTGAATATTGCTACAGTGTGCAAAGCAGTGCAGAGAGATGTACAAGCTATGGGTAGTAGTACTGCTGTATATAAGGTATGCACTAAGTCTCAAATGTCTAATAACTATAGGGGTAATTCTTCATCTAAAGGTAAATTTAAGCATTCTGAAACCAGTAAATCTCATACTGTTGATAAGCCTAATGTACCTAATTCCCCTTGTAGTGGTTGTGGCAAGCTACAGTGGAAGAATGACTCTCCTTTTAAGGATGCCGTTTGCCATTCGTGCAAGCGCAAGGGACATATTAAGTCCATGTGTCGTGTTTCCAAGTCAGGTATCTCGTAATCTGCTGGGAATTTCAATTTTTCTAATACAGGTGTTACTTCTACTCCTAATTCTAGGTATGAACATGTGTTCAACATATAGAATCATGTACCTACCTATTGTGGTTAAAGTATGTCTAAATGACAAGAAAGTACCAATGGAACTAGACTCTGGTACCGCAGCTACTATTATCCCTAAGGATCAGTATGAGAGAATTTCACCTGAATTTGCTAAAAGACCAGTGAATCTAAATGTTTATGGAGGTTTTCCACTCACTGTGATTGGTGAAATTTTAGTCAATGCTAAACTTGAGAATTGTTCGCACTCTTGTGAGGTCTGAGTGGTTGTAGTTAAAGGATCTGGACCGTGTCTTCTTGGTAGAGATTTAAGCCGTGAGTTGAATGTTATCAGTACTGATGCCCTAAAGTTTGTTGCTGCAAGGGCAGATATGCTAAAGGATGAATTTTCCCAGTTGTTTTCTGAAGGTCTTGAATGCTACCAAGGTAAATCTTTTTCTACTGTAGTAGATCCTTCAGTTCCTACTAAGTTTGCAAGGCTCATACAGTACCTTATACCCTCAGAGATAAAGTTGATAAGGAGCTTAGCCGTCTACAAGAAGAGGGTATTATTTCTCCTATTTCTAATAGCCTTTGGGCTGCACCTGTTGTTCCAATGCAAAAGGGTGACAGTAGTATTAGGCTCTGTGGGCATTACAAGCTCACAGTCATTAGAGCAGCTAGTATGAACACATATCCTATATCTTCTATACATGATTTATTCAGCAACCTAGCTGACGGTGTTATATATTCTAAACTTGACATGAGTCAAGCATATGCTCAACTATGCCTAGATGATCAGTCTAAACAGTATACTGTCATCGACACTCATCGTGGATTATTTCAATATAATCGTTTAAATTTTGGTATTTCTTCTGCACCTAGCATATTTCAACGAGCGATAAAGGAGTTGTAGCGGGGTTTCGAAGGTGTCAATCTGTACTTAAATGACATACTAATTAATGGCTCAATGAGAGAAGAGCATGACAGAACTTTAAGACTAGTACTCTCTAAACTCCAAACAGCTGGCCTAAAGCTGAAGCTAATCAAGTGTCATATTGGAGTTCCTAATGTAACCTGTCTTGAATATAAACTTGACAAACAAGGTATCCACCCTACTGAAGACAAAGTAAAAGCTATTTCTGCAGCTCCAGCTCCTACAAATACTGTACTACACAGCTGAGAGCCTGCCTAGGGTTAATCAAATTCTATAGACGTTTCTTGCCTCAAGTGGCTACTTTGGTAGAACCTTTGCATAGGTTGTTAAAAGCAAGCGGCTACATTGGTAGAACCTTTGAATAGGTTGTTAAAAGCTAATACTCCATGGTCGCGGGGTGCTGAGCAAGGGAGTTCCTTCAAGAAATTTAAAGAGATTCTACTCAATTCTGATGCCCTTATGCACTTTGATCCAAATTGTCACTCGTGGTAGTAGCAGACAGTAGTACCAATGGTATAGGTGGTGTCTTGTGCCAAGTGACTGATAATGTTGAAACCCATCTGTTTTGTCTCCCGTACTCTTACTACAACAGAACACAATTATTCTCAGCTAGAGAAAGAAGCCCTCGCAATAGTCCATGCATTGCGAAAATTCCACCACTATTTATGGGGACAAGCTAACTTTCTGTCATCACAGACCACAAACCACTGCTTGGAATATTTTCTCCCTCAAAGAATATTGCTGCTGTCTAACGATTTTAGTAGAACTACTGAGGACACTCCTATGCCTTCAGAGTGGCAGGAACTTGTTAATTTCCTAAATTCCTCACCTGTTATGAGTTAACATATCCGTAAAGAAACTAACAAGGATCCTACTATGTATAAAGTATTCAAGGTTTGTGAACTTGGACCGCCTACATCTTTTACTGCTGACTCGAATCTTACACCTTATGTTCAATAAAAGAATTAACTCTCCTCACAGAATGGCTGTCTTCTTTGGGGGTTTCTCGTGTTGTTGTACCTCCTAAACTCAGACCTAGAAACATGAGTGAGCTACACTCATCTCATGTGGGTTCCTCTCGTATGATAGAACTTGCTGGAAGCTACCTATGGTGGCCCGATCTTGATAATTATTTGGAAGGATTGTGCAACTCTTGCCCTGATTGCTTGTTGCATAGAGCGAATCCTCCTAAAGCAGAACTTCATCCATGGGAGTGGCCTACTCACCCATGGCACCACATTCATGTAGATTATGTAGGCCCTGTTGATGGTCCCTATTTCTTAATAATTGTTGATGCTCATTCTAAGTGGGTAGATATCTATCCCACTAAAGGTACTACTTCTAGTGAAACTATCAGTTGCCTACAACATTCATTTGCACAATTTGGATTGCCTATTTCTATTGTTTCAGATAATGGACCCTGTTTTACTTCACAGGAGTGCCAGGACTTTACTCAGTGCCATTGTCTCAGGCATATCACTACAGATGTTTATAAACCAAGTACTAATGGACTGGCTGAGAGGATTTTTCAGACTTTTAAGCGATTACTTAAGAAATCGTCTTCTTCGGCTGACATTCAATTGGCTATTGACAAGTTTGCGTTTGACTATTGTTTAACACTTGATTCTACTACGGGTGTTTCGCCAGCTGAACTCATGTTTGGTCATCGTCTACGTTCTTGATTAGATTTATTGCGGCCTGGTGAGTGTTTCTGCTAAAGTCCACGAGTGTCAGCAAGCTCAAACGCAATTATACTCTAACGAACCTAGGAAGGTCAAACTCTCTCCAGACTCCACTGTAATGATTCGAAACTATGCCAATCGAGGTCCTAAGTGGATTCCATCTGTTGTCACAGAGCAAACTGGTCCCCTATCCTATAGATGTTCTTTACCGTCGGGTGTAGTTAATAGGCACCAGGACCAGAATTATATTAAGGAATCAGCTTCCACCTGAAAGTAATGCTAAAGTTATTGTCCCTACAATTCCCCATTCTCCTAAGCCTCCAACTATGAATGTTGACATTCCTGCAGGTACATCCGATACTGAAAGCATGGGTAATGCTCCTGTAGAAACAATGCCCCAGTTGCAAGGTAATCCACATTGGTCTTCCCGTGTTAGGAAACTGGTGGACAATTAAAGCTCTAATTCTATTTCTAAATTGGGGGGAAGAGGAGGGAAAATGTATTTTAATAGTGGAGGGGTGTAATATAGTCTAAATACAAATTGTTTCTAACTATTTCTATTGCCATCCGAATGAAATCTTACATGTAAAAGCTAAAGAGTAAGAACCATCGTACGAGCGACCGCTCTCCCGTGCGTGTTGACCGGCATAAGACCTAAGAGTGCCTGTGTCTTGCTCTAGCCTCTATTCATCCTAATATCACCATGGAAGACCTCTGTTCCTCCTAATCTCACTCTTACTTCCGTCTACCTAGATCCCGTAGTTAGTAACTAACCTTACTCCCTTAGTAACTATTGAACTGATGATGTAAACGAATGGCCAACCTCCAAATAAGCACCGGTAAACATTTTTCCTATATACTATTTTGGCTACCTACTATTATATTATTTGTGTTACTATTATATTATGTACAATAATATATAAATCTTAAAAACTTACTGACACTATATAACACATTACTTTCATATAATTAATGACCAATATTAATAATGTATATAGTAATCCTAATTTTTTGCCCTTTACAGAATTCTAAATGCTAGTTTCAAAATAAGTACAAGTTTGCATCTTCCAATATCTGTAGCAATACTACAAAGGTACATGCGCTGACAATAATGGATGGCGTGTTACTATCACGGTAAGTAAAATATAAAAGAGATGTGTCCAAGTAAAAAAACATACCATCTTGATTAGTAACACACGGAAGAGGAGCAGAGGCTACCCCCTCCCCTGCCCTTGTAGCTGCGGTAACAGTAATACTGTAATTTGTCCATGGCAGGAGTTCAGTCAAAGTAGCCCGAAGTCCCTCTGACACCTTGCTCTTTCCACGACCACCATCTGTATACAAAAGAAGTCAGCAGTGGCGTCGCTAACAATAATGCCTAAATTATTACATCACTTCGTTATTCGCAAATTATCTCACGTATCTTTTGTACATAAAGCTTACCGTGATCACTGATGGCAGAATACAATATGCGGTAGTTTGTTACAACACCATTTATGTGACGTGCAGCGGGTGGTTTCCAAGTCACAACTAAACTCCTTGACGACACTGATTCACACGTCAAGTGGCCAGGAGGAGCACTCGGTTCTAAAATCAAAAGTGAGAAGTTAATAGTAATTGGAAATCTGTGACTTAGCTGTGAGGGTAAACCAGCTGCTGCTGTCGGGGTTCTCTGCGGAATATACTTGCCTGTCTATCTTGTGGGTGACCCAAGCAGGATGGTTGGGGGGGATATGTGGGAACCCTTTATCTCTGAGGAGCTAAGAGGCATAATTGAGGTATGTGCTGGATCATGGTGAAAGTGTGCTCTTTGGCTTGGCTACCCCCCTTCCAAGGAGGAATGGGGTTATGAAAATAGATTTACATAGTCATGACATAGGGATACTGGGTAGGGCTGCCTAGGTAAAAATGACAGAATTATGGCAATTTGATCATAAGGACAAAGTCTGAAATATACAACAAATAACACTCACTGTCTTCAAGAGTTGTAGCTTTCGCAGGGGGTGACATTGGCCCAGCACCCCTAGAGTTAAAGGCCTGGAGTACCACTGAATAGTGAGCATGAGGACGTAAGCCAGCTAGGGTGGCAGTCGTGACCCCGGCGCCGTCAACGCCAACGGTCGTGAAGTTATAGGCACCTCCCTCACTCTCACTGATAGAGAAAAGGTGCCTGTGATCAGTAATACATTATGTACACTGCAATGGAATGTGAGTGGTGTCAAGCTGAATCCAAGTAAAAAAGTCACAGGGAAAAAGAATAACCTAAGCTAACCTAACCTGTGAATTTTTATCTAGTTAAAGGCACCTCCCTCACTCATACTGTCAGAAAAGAAGGTATATTATGGTCTCTGCAATGGTATGTGAGTGTTATTTAGTGTTCCTATATTACTGGACAAGGGGAGTGTGGCATTATTGATGGGGAATTCACAAGAAAAACTGCGTAAGAAGAATTCTGCGGATATACCAGTTGGCAATGCCACTCTGAAGCCACTCTGTATTTATGTTTTGCATGTCACTATTAATTCCCATTATGGGGGTGGACACAGTCTGGCTGTGTGACACATAATTGCGAAAAATAAAATCTTTTCTTTACCTGTCATCTTTGAAACCAAGGTAGTAACCTAAAACTGTCCCGTGGGTCAAGTTATCCAAAGGAGGTTCCCAGCTAACTTGAAGGGCTGTTGATGATACAGCGACAACCTGTTAATAATATCAAACATCAAACATAAGTACAGTATAGCACTCTATTGGTCTCAGTAAAGTGATTACATATATGTTGACTCTTTACATACTAATAAACGTAAATATATACATATAGCAGTTTTAGATTGAGGCTAGATAGTATCAAATAATTCAGGATACATTACCTACAAAGGGCAATATAATATCAAGAATACACAGAGCTCCTGAGGACTTGGGACCTGTCTTTTCTTAACAGGGGAGAAAGGTTAGGGTAGGTTAGAATAATTTAGGTTAGAATTTGAACTTGAATTTTAAGCTCAAATTCTAACCTAACCCAAGTTAACCTAACCTTTCTTTGCTACACCAGGTAGAGTTACTGATCCACAGTAAAAATAAGAGCGTCATGTAAGACAGCTTACTGATAGCAGTCTAGGCTTACACAAAAGGAAAATAAGCCAAGCATCACATAATAAAGAGTTTACGAGAGAGGAAGTATTTTCTTACTCTGACATTCTGCGGATGTCCAGATGGGGCCTCTTCATGTGTAGTGACTCTGAGTGGCGAGGACAGCTTGCTTCGTCCGACTCGATTCTCCGCGACTACGGTGAAGACATACGAGGTCGCTGGAATGAGACCTTCTATTCTCACTTGTTGTTGGTCACCCTCTACTGTGACTTCCCGAGGTCCTATGAAGAAACCACCTGAAATTGTTAAAAATTATACATCAAGATTTTTCATTAGTTCAGGACAGTCGATGGTAAGTCTTCCTTAAGTTATGGTTCTTTTTCTATGCCTTCATCCACACAAAATATCCTATGATGTTCATTACACATTTATTATCCCTTCACGTCTGGCTAGTCACAACACTCCCCATCTTTGCTTCTCTTTGTAAAGGACTTTAGTTTTGGTATCTGCGACTGTTATCCTGAGTAAATTCACATTTTAATATCAGACAGTAGTGGGTCTTGATCACATGACCTGATTAATCAAAGCTGAGAGCATTCCAGAGTCTGTAAATTCATTCATGAATATGTTTGCAGATGATGCAAAGATTGTGAAGAAAGTAAAAATCGAGAACAATGGTAGAGAACTTCAGGAGGATCTAAATAATCTGCATGAGTGGTCAGAAAAGCGGCTAATAAAATTCAATACTTCAAAATGTAAGGTAATGAGAATGGGTACAAGTGCAAGAAGGCCCAAGCTTGACTACTCGGTGGCTGGAGTACAACTTCAAGAGACAGAAAATGAGAGAGATCTAGGAGTAAACATACTGGCAGATTTGTCTCCAGAAATACATATAAATGGCATAGTAAGGGCAGCATATGCATTCTTATCAAATGTAAGGGTAGCCTTCAGGCACATGGACAAGGAAATGTTCAGAAATATTTATGTAACCTATGTGAGGCCAAAACTCGAATATGCAGCCCCCTCTTAGAATCTGCACTTGAAAAAGCACATAGCTAAGCTTGAAAAAGTTCAAAGACATGCCACGAAACTGGTGCCAGAAATACGCAATCTCAGTTATGATGAGAGGCTGAGTGAATTAGACTTACCATCACTCGAAGCTAGAAGAGTGAGGGGGGATATGGTGACAGTCTTTAAATTCCTTCATGGTTATGATAGAGTGGATAGGGATCGATATTTTGATATGGCTGGCTCTAGAACTAGAGGTCATAGTTTGAAGCTTCGTAAGAAAACTTCTTTGCAGGATGTAAGGAAATACTTTTTCAGTGTAAGAGTAGTTGATAATTGGAATTGGCTAAGCGAGGAGGTAGTTAATGCTATCTCAATCCATAGTTTTAAGGACAGGTATGATAAGTATGACTAAGTATAAAATGGAAGCGATCAGGAGACGGGAAGATACGAGCTTTGGGCTCTTTCCCGTAAACACAATTAGGTAATCACATCGGCAATCTCCAAATATTCAATGTGAAATAGATAAAATTCCCGTCCAAGCCAGAGGAGTGAAGGGAGATGACTAGTATGAAGGAAGTGGATAGTATTAGTAAAGTGGTTAGTATTAGTAAAAGTGTAATTTTTTTTGTACAAACAATAATAAAATAAACAAAAGATGATACCAATGTTGATGACAGCTTAAAATATATTAGAATTTACGATGTTGAAGTTGTAATAATATGCAGAACTACATAACATGCATGATTAAAAACTATCTTTGTCATGCCTCAAGGGTCACAGAAGGTTTCGGATTATTAAATGATGTCTTGTAACTTAATAACGTATGTTCCCACATGAAACTATATACAGTACTCCTTGCTATGGCCACTTTGAACATGATTCCCATAAAAAAAGATCTAAAAAAATTTTAAATGCTACTTGGAAAACTTAAACTTAAAATAATAACAATCATAGGAGCAACATCATCTTCTACCAAAGCAATTTCACTTTATTTAACTGTGAGGCTCATAGATCAAGTTATCAGGTAAATGATGTGGTTCAAATATTGGCACAAAAATTAACATAAATTCCTCTCCAATGTTGTAGTATTGATGGCATGAATTTAACAAATAATCAAATATCAATAATTCTAGTGATCACGGTAGGTGAATATTTAGAATACTCGACTTACGAGTTGAGAGACAAGCGATCAAGACCACACTAGGTGTCTTATAACCAGCCTTTATTCTTCAACCACAAGGTCTTTGTCAACCCCCATAATGGGGATTAACGGCAAAACAAAACGTATAAATTGATATCCATTAATTCAACCTACTAGGAAACAGTTGAGTATCCTGAGGTGTGAACGAGACGAGATAAGCAGAGATGGGAGAATTGGAATCTTCCGGTGGCGTCCAAGAGAGTGTTAAATGACGCGAACCTTCCTCTGATACCCCTAACCCTAAAGGAGAACCAGGTACATCTGGAAATGAAAAATATGAAAAATTAGAATTTCTGGATAATTAAAGTGAGAAACATTCCAAAAATAATGCAAAGACAGTGTCAGCAATGTTGAAATCTGAAACTGACAATGATAAGTTTCTACTAGTAAATAAGGCATTTTAAAAAACTTTTATGCATCCAAAATATTGGGAGTATCCAGTCCTTGTATTATTGCACTTAAAATGTTCTTCAAAGCTACACTGATACGCAGTCAAATTGTTGTTTTATCAATACTAGACAATTCACTAACCCTGGACTAACAGATGAAAATCCGCAGTCAGAAATCCATGCGCATTTGTAGCCGTGCACACATATGTGCCCGAATCACCTACGTGAGTTGTATGCAAGACTAACTCGGATAACCGTCCCTTTTCCATCTCTCGTTCCGATACCTCATACCTGGTGATATGTATCCAGGTAAAAAAAATCACAGGAAAAAAAGTCTAATCTAACCTAACATACCTAACCTTTGAATTTTTACCTATGACTATATTACTGGCAATAGGATGGGATGGGTGTATGGTATTTACAGTATTATTTCTGTAATTACTTTTTGTTTTACTATTCAATGAAACACTAATTGCTGATAGGAATTTAGAAGTAATAGTGCACTAAAAAGAAGTCCGTGATATAGATTGTGTTTCCGTTCGGCACTTCATATTTGCGATTGATGAGAGATTGGTTTGGAACAAGTAAAGGAAGTGACTTCCAGTATATCAAATAACCCCGCAAATTGCTAGGTTAGGTTAGGTCAAGTTAGGTTAGACTAGGTTAATGACTCCTAACCTAAGTTAACAACTTATGAGACTATTTTATGAACTGGAAGTAGTTTTCTTTACTTGATCCACTGCGTCCACACTGCTGCTGCCACTACTACTACTAAAAGTAACAATACATACATATATATACATATACACATGGCCTCATTCCCTCTTGTAAGGCGGGTGGCAGAGCCAAGAAACACGCATTCACAACGATCTACAAATACCTCAACCACTCCTCTTAGCTCCTTGGGGATAAAGGGTTGCCACGTTTCCCCCCTGCCACCCTGCTTGGGCCAACCAAGATATAGGCGGGCAAGGATATTCTACGAAGAGGCCCGATAATCGCAGCTGGTTTACCCCCACCGCTTCATCACAAGGCAACTCCCCTCACACCTGTCCATCACAGTTAACAGGTGCGAGAAATCCCTTTGGCCCGCGTCATATATACACAATCTTCGTCCAATATTTCCTGTCTCTTGCAACCACTCTTCCCTGCTCCACTGACATTCCACGAGCATTCAATGCCCTATTCATGTCATCCATCCATCTCATTCTAGGTATCCTTCTTGACCTCGCTCCAGTCACTTCTGCATTCCACACACTCTTCACTATTCATTCATCACTCATCTTTTCCATGTGTCCAAACCAACTCAACACTCTCTGATCTAACCTATCCAACAGCTTCCTTTCAACACTCATTCTCTGCCTGACATCTTCATTTCTACTATATCTATTCTAGATAACACCAATCATACTTTTCAAACACCTCATCGCCATCAATTTCAACTTGTTCCTTTCATCCTGTCTTGCATTCCAAGTCTCTCTTGTATACAGTGCTGTTGGCACAATCACACCCTCATAAATCCTTGGCTTTGCATTCATTTCCAAATATCTATTTCGCATTACACTTTTCAATTCACCTAGACATTTATTTGCTTCCTTTACTCTGTGACTTACCTCTGCATCCACTCGTCCAGTCCTTGATAACTGAGACCCCAGATAATAATAATATATATAAATGTTAACTATGATAAATTATGAAGATACTAAAGACAAGGGAAATAATACATATGCCTAAAAACTGCACTACCTCACCTTGGGAGAGCAGGTAAAGGTGAGGAGTCTCTAGTCCAAACCAAAGTCAGGGGAATATCTCCATGAGCTTCACAAGTGAGAGTCGCTGTGGCGCCGACCACCACTTGCTGTCTTTGGCTCCTGACACCAAACCATGGAGGTTCTGGTAAAAGGAATATAATAACAGTAATTTAATTTAGTACAGTACTCATCTTCTGGATATAATTACAGTACAGTAATCTAATTTAGTACTGTACTCACATTCTGGGAGATTGGTCAGTAATGATATAAGGATTTCAGTTAGTACATTCAGTGCAGCGTATAAAACTGGTTGATACAGTTTGTAATGTGTTAGATAAAAAATAAGAATATGTATACAAAACTCAAAGTATTGAATATCTACACTTAACATATTATTGATGCAATTTTGGATTAAGATTTGTTTTATGCACCTTTTTCAAAGCCTACCCGAGAAATCAGTGTTCCTGACACTTCCTGGACTGCGATGTTCTGCTGTACAAACACCAAAATTTACCCTCTTAAGGTATGTAAAGCTTTCAATTTGAGTAAGGTTAGGTTAGTTAGATTGGATAATTTAAGTACCCACTGCTACTCACCGATATTGACCTTAACACAAAAATTTGTGATCTCCAAGAATATGAATTATAAGATTCATTCAAAACAAATCAAAACTAATCAAGAAAAAATTAGTTTATTCAAAACTAGAAGGGATATAACGAATCTTAACCCAATTTTTGAATGGCTAGCAGTGACTTTTGCAAGACTTTAATTCGTATACAGAGAAGCACGGAGAAGGCATAACTAAACACAACTGATTAGATTATGATGCATAGGTTTTAATAACGCCAAGGGTAACTAACCTAGCTAAGTCAATTTGGAGCTTAGGGGTTACAGACATTGGTACATATTGATCAACCATCACCACAGGTTGAACATCATTTCTGATATTCAAATGTTCTTCAAGGAAGGAATCTGACTAATTTTCCATTACTTCATTGTACTTTTCTTTTATGTTAAAACAAAGCACACACTTTCAAAATTTTTCTAACAAATAAGACCCATACCTTTTTACCCAATGATGGAGTAAAACCATCTTCAACAACAATAAGTTCTAGAGTACTTATTACTCTTTTGATTAATAATATTCCTTCTAGACATACAAAAGGGGATTTATTTATTTTTATCCTAAACTAACAAGACCTTATCTGTCTTTTGCACTTTCTTAGCAAATATTTCAGGCAAAATATTTACATAGGAACAAAAATAAATTCAGAAGAGTACTTTTTTCACCATTTATAAGCATATTATATTTAATTTCTTTCATCTCATTTGTCTGATTTAATTAGTTAGTGCAGTTTACCCACAGACCATAAACTGACGAATAATTAATTTCATCATTCAATTGGTAGGCGATTTACTTACTAATTTTACTTTTTAGTACCGGTTTTTACACCATTTCTACATCCAATAACGTTCTGAAATTTAGAAGGAAAATTACTTTCTTCCCCACACTTGCTACATTCCTTCTCCATTAGCAGGACACATGTATTTCTTCATGATGTGTTTTTAC
>JAXCGZ010004003.1:80000-87500 GCA_037179515.1 Halocaridina rubra
GCTGCCCTCATCGGGCCCGGGGACCAAGAAAAAGTAGCAGCTTAAGGATAAAGCATAAATACGAGAATGAACAATAAATAGGACAGGCTGAAAGTCAAAGTGACGAAGATCTAATAATGATTAGAATGAAAAAAAAAGAGAAAGAGATGCGGAGTGTTGTGACTTGTCAGATGTAAAGGGATAATAAGATACGTATAACAAATTTCTAAAAATAGTCTGTAGATGTAGGCTTTTTTTTTCTAGAAAATTGTAAAGTCTGTAGAAACTGCGGGTACAAAAAAATTTTGTGTGTGTGTGTAATGATTGCTATAGCATCAGCAGCACAGCAGGAAAAGAAGAAGAAGAAACATTGCATCTAGTCAATGATATCACAATACTTACTGGTCTCTTTACGCCAGACAACGGTTGGGTTAGGAAACCCTTTCGCCAGGCAGTGCAGTGCAACTTGTCCGCTTAGTGCCACGTTGGCACTCGATGGCTCCACTACCCATGCAGGAGGCACTGGGGATAAGTAAGAGGAAATTAACTCTCAACTGTAGGTAACATGAAAACTATCAGTAATTCCAAAAACTGGACAAACTCTAGTCCAAACAATGAAAGCTAAAGTACTCTTGAGAAAGTCAGAGGCAAGGGACAGTAAATAATAGTAAAAATTAGTTTAATGATCGACTTTTTATATTTATATTTTTCCAGTCTTATGCATGATGTTGGTTATTACAATTATGATACTAGCTATTTATATTCACTTGTGACGAATAAAAAACACCGATGTTATGTAGACAGTGATATCACATTTTCCTGAAGAAAATCATAAATTCTTAAATAATCTTTCAAAAAATAATATCCAAAAATGCTAAGTATAAAGCAAAAGGTAAGTCAGATTACAATGTTACTGTAACCTGAAAAGACTAATGCATGCAAATGTGTCAAGAAAAAAGCATATCAAAATGTCATTAAGCGAGTAGATTCTTTTACTATATGCATTAACAGAGGCATGTGGACAAAAAACCAGTATAAAAATAGTATGCAATTTAATTTGAAAAAAAAAGAGTAAAGCAACAGCAGTAAATTGTAATTAATTTAAGACCATTCTTTGAAAACGAGCAGATATTTCTCCCTCACTGGCCACATTTTCATCCCCTCGGCAAGTTCCTTGAGAATATAAATATGATACAGATATTGGATATATATGATACAAACATATCATTTTCATCAATATCGTGTCTCCATAACACGAAGCTTTCAGACTTAGAAAGGCATAAAATGAAACAACTGATGTTTTAAGTTTTTCACCCTATACTGGGTCTTATCAGGAGCTCTATCGAAAAAAAATGAGGTCCAGTGGAAGGTGACAATTCTAAGCGTCTGTTGTTTCTTTTTATGCAATTCCAAGAAGAAAAAAAAACGGGACAGGGATGGTGAGAGGGAAAACTGCTCAAAAATATTTAGAACATTCAAAGCACGACTGTATAAGAAAAATAATAGATGTAGCTGTGTTCAAAATCTACGTGATTTTACAATGTCAAATATGGCCTACTTTTCCTCTTAATGTCAGTATCCTTGTCCAAAGTGACAGAATTAGGGAAGATGTTTCTCCACACAAAATGCTGTAGACATGGATAAGTCTACTAAGTCCTCTTGTCAGTCTCAACTTTGCAGTGTGGTAATTTCACCCATGACCACTCCAAGCTGGAAGTCCCTCACAGAATAACACTTCTGCAGAGAAAATTTTTGTGGCATTCATCTGCCTCTCCTGCCAGGCAGCTCCATTTCCTCCTCAGCATATGTCCAAACCAGCCCCACTTCAACCCGTCACCATGTCCCCAAACGGTCGTATCTGCGCTGTATCTCTAGTATCCTCATTCTTTAACATGTCATTCTCTGTCACATCCCAAAGTAAACCACAGCCACCCTGCCTCCTATATTTTTATCAGTGGGATTGTCTCTAAGCAATACAACATTCCTGGTCTTCTATCATCTTGTAAACTTTATTTACTAGCAGGTACCCTTTTGTCACATATCACACCCCCCACTTTTCTTCACCCACCCCATCCTGCCGGCAGTCTTTTCTTCAATTCTCTGCCACACTTTCTGTTACTTTGAACAATTGTTCCCAATACTAAAAATCATCTACCCTCAATGCACATCTCCTCTTGCAACCTCAGCAAGCCACGGCCCTCCCTCTCATTCACACACATGTACTCTGCTTTGCTTCTGCTGACATTCATTCCCCTTCTCTCCAGTGCATATAACCACCACTCCAGGATTGCCTCAGCCTGTTCTCTACTCTTGCAACAGATCACAATGTCGTCCACAAACATCACAGTCCAACGTGCCCCCAGTTTTATCTTATCCATCAATACCACAAACAAGCAGGGGCTCAGGCTCAATCCTTGATGCAATCCCACCCCCACTCTGAACCCATCCGCCAATCATGTTGCACACCTCAACGCCATCACACTATCCTCATACATATCCTACACCACCATCATATACTTCTCTGATACTCATGACTTCCTCATGCAATACCACAACTTCTCTCTCGGCACCCAGCAAAGTATCATCTGGATTAACTGCCTATCCTTTCTTACATACTCTTCATAGCTGTCCACACTCCCTCCTCACAGATCTACTGCAATTCCTGATCCTCTAAATCTGCAAAATCCATTCTTCTTTATCATATTCATCATTCACCAGCCCCTTAAAATACTTCCTCATCTTCCCAACACACTCTCCTCACTCTTCGTTCTGAGTGATTCCAGTATTAGTATTAGTCTACTTGTTGTAATATTCATACAAGGAATTTCCAGCTCAGAATGTAGTGAATCTGAATGCAGCAATGGTCAGCTTTTGCAAGTAAAAAGATATGTCATTGTAACGTCAAGTTTTGCTAAACTTTAAGTCAAAATTTCAACTGCAAAAATATAATTGATGTAAAAAAATATGCAAGCATAGAAGCATTATTTCACACACGTTCCTATGTCTTCAATCTATAGCTCAATAAGTATTGATTGTCATTGTAAAGTTAAAAGTTGTTCTGCACAGATTATTTCCACCATTTGGCTGTTATATTTAAAAAAAATTAACAAAAATTTTCCTGAACTGTAGTGGTAAATATGTGGTCAAGTTTCAGCGTATCTATACATTACACAGCATATCAAGATGTGAAAAATAACACAAATTTAGTCTGGATATATCTAATCATAAAAAGTTGCAGTAGTTAGAAAAAACTAATCATTCACATCTTGATAACTGTGCTGAAGCAAAGGTGCATGTTTACATAGAACATTAAGTCTGAAGTCAAAAGCCAACTCACCTCCAATCTCTAACCACCTGACTAGGGTACATACTATAGATGGCCATTTTAATGTGTACCTAAAAGTTAATCTCTCTTATGATTAAGTAATTTGTATATTATTTATGCAATTTGACCCCTACTGGCCATGACAGGCATAGGCGAGCCTACCGCTGACAGTTAGCTGAGCGTTGGCATAGGAAGTCTGGGCTGGGTTGGTTGCAGCACAAGTATAGTTGCCAGAGTGATCTGCAGAAGCAAGCTCGATGACCAGGATGGACGTAAAGGCATCCAGCTGCGATGGACGTACGTTTCGGAGACCATCGAGTGGCTTCCCATCCTTCTGCCAAGCGAATGTCAATGGTTGGTCACCCTCCTGTACAAGGCAGGTAGCCTGAGCTCTCATCCCCGCCCGTGTTCCAATGGGGAAGGCCATGTTGGCTAGCCGTGGTGGAACTGTAAACACACACGCACACTCACTCACGAGAAGCAAAGCGAAATAAGAGTTTTAATAAATTTATGGGTTGTAAAGGTGTAGGCTGTATGAAGTAGAAGTATGGGGGCCTAGAAATATCTCGCTACCAAAGATGAAGCAGAAATTTAGTATTAATACTCGCTTCATTGTCGATATGCTAACAACCACTCTTGCTAACTGAGCTTATGTAATTAAAAAAAGCAATGAAGGACCGAGTAAAAATACTGGCTAGAGACCAAAGATAGTAGGGTACAAAGGCTAGAATATAAATGCAGATGCAAAGTGTTGGGGGTGTGGATACAGTTAAAAAGAGGCAGAACTAACAAGAAAAAGAACAAAAGTCGCGGTAAGTGTAATAGGCACTCGCAGTACATATGGGAAAAGTCAGGAAAAAAGGGAAAAGAAGAATCAGTTATCTTCTAGATGATACCACACCAAAGTATGCATATATTTTTTCCAGGTAGAGGCGTACCAGAGACAGCGAGAGATGCTGAGTGAGTGACCTCGGCCCACTCATTGGAAGCCCTGCAAGTGTATTGACCAGTATGCTGGGCCGTTAGACTGTCGATCATGAGGGCACTTGAGAAGTGGGAAATGCTAGTCACCCTGATACCTTCCATACTCTCGATGCTCTGGCCATCTTTACCCCAAGTAAAGATGATGGGTGGGTCGCCTTTGCTGACAATACAGGCAATACCAGCTCTGTCTCCCTCCTGCAACTTGTCTTCAAAGTGGAATGGCAGTAGAACCGGAGGCACTGTAATATATCCATGAAATCTGTCCTCTCACCTGTTTTAATGAGTTACGCCTGTTTAACTTACCTCCTTCGACCATTCTGCCACAGAGCTCCTTAGATTGCAGGGTTAAATATCATCAAGGAAACGTTAAATCTATATCACTTAATTAATGAATAACCTGAAATACACTTAAGTAGAATAATGGATCACACGATATATGACGTATTCAGTATGAGAATCCGATGTACCATGTTAGGTCTGAGCTGTGCATGAGTACTGGTCGTCGTCCGTGCCACGGGTCACTTGTTCCACAACAAGAGAGCCATTTGCGTGGTAGTCATACATTAAAGTGTTTGATGTAATAATAATAATAATAATAATAATAATAATAATAATAATAATAATAATAATAATAATAATAATAATAATAAAAGTAATAATAATAATAATAATAATAATAATAATAATAATAATAATAATAATAATAATAATAATAATAATACACCAGGCAACAGTATCAATTAAAGACTTTGCAAGAGAAGTTAATTTTAATCTACTCTTAATTCTAACACTTCATTTTAAGATTCAGTAAACTTCACTGAGATTACAGTTAACATGATGAACACCGTCAATATTAAAAAAAGAATCAAGGTTAAAGTTCCAAGTTATTGAATTTTTTATAAATATAAATAAATCCTTGGCATTAATTCTATCAATTATAATAACACAGTAAAAGCTAATCAAGAATCATAAGAAGCTCTTCAATATATTACTTTAAATATTTATAGAAAAACGAGTAAGGAATAATCTGCGAAGAAAATTCGGGAATAGGGGTAATTGGCATAAGGTCGAAAGGACGATCAAGAATGATATGGATAGAGGAGGATGAAAAAAACATTGGGTAGAAGAGGTATGTCAGTGGAGAAGGGAAGAAATAGTGCATGAGAGGAAGTGCGAGAATGATATGGATGGAGGAAAAAAAACCAACCCTGAGTAGAAACGGTACGTCAGTGGAGCAGGAAAGAGAGAGTATTAGAGACAGAATGGGTGGAGAGAGACTGTAAATAGATAACACAGCCAAAGAAATTTTCCTGCACCCGGTCAGTACTGTAAAGTGGGACGGAGAGAGTGCAAGGCGTTTCCATAAGATGAAATGGAAGGGAAAACCAGCTACGGTTATCAGACCTTTGACAAATGAGCTGTGGCCCACTTACACTTCTGGTGACCTGAACAGTGTAAGGGAAGAAACAGTGGCTACCCTAAATCTCAATGGAGGTAAGATGTAAGGAATCGGGTAAGTGGATCTCCTGGTGCATGGGTATGTGCACTGCTGGCTAGTACAGTGGTAACTCTCTGGCTTCGCATTCACGAGGTCGAAAGATCAGTTCCCGTCCAAGACCGAGAGTTTAAGCTGATTACTGGCAGGAACTGCTGTGGTTGGACACCACAGTGGGGGGTTGGGGCTTGCCCTGGCTGACGAATACCCATTGTATTGAAATGGAAATAAAGTTTGTTTGACTCAGCCACCCCTCTTATAGAGGGACTGAGGCCTTTGAATGCATATTTTGTGTATATTTAGAAAAGAAGGAATCTTATATATGTACAAGCATGTCTCCCACATGATGGTATTTTGTGACTAAAGACAAACCCTCGTATTAAAATTTTTAACAAATGGGAACCACAACAAAACTAATGGGTATCATTATTACAACTAATTCTATTTTCGAAATAACATATACAGGAAGAGCATGGAGCCATAATTCCCCTTAGTCACACTGCTTTTATATTCCACAGGGTAAATGGGCAAGGATCTCCTGCCCTGAGGCCTGACAGCAACTAGTTGTCCCCTCTCATGGCATGCCAAAAGGGACCATTAATAGCTTACCCATTACTCTAACAGTGAGAGTTTGAGAATCTGATCGACCATGGTTGGCCTGAGCCGTGCAAGAGTACTGGCCATCGTCAGTGCCACGTGTCACTTGTTCCACCACGAGAGTGCCATTCGCATGGACCCGCTGACGGTGACTGGTTGGGAGTCTCACGCCATCTGAAACCATACATATGTGAGGCCTAATCTAGAATATGCTACCCCTTTTGGAATCCGCACTTCAGAAAACATAAATAAATTGGGGAAAGTTCAAAACATGCTACGTGGTTGGTGACGGAGATATATAATCTCAGTTATAAGGGTAGCCTGAAGGAATTACACTACCATCACTCAAAACTAGAAGAAAGAGGGAGGATAATGTAACGGTGTTTAAATTTCTTCGTGATTTTAAGAGAGTGGATAGGGAGCGGTACAGTGATATGGGTGGATCTACAACTAGCAGTCATAGTTTTGAAGCTTCGTTAGAAAACTTCCATGCTGGAAGTAAGGAAGTGTTTTTAGTGCAAGAATAGTTTGTAACTGAAATTAGCTAAAAGACGACACAGTAAATGCTAAAGGCACTCATAGCTTTTAGGTTAGGTTAGCATTGATAAGAGAAGAGCTGGCGAGTAAGAAAATGAACTCAACCATGGGTAAGGGAATAACGAGCAGGAGGTTCTTTCTCGCAAACACAAGTAGGTGAATACATAAGTAATATTTTTCTTAGCAAATCATTGTCTTTGGCAAATTTTCATCTCTACAACATATATTTGTAAATAACAAGAACCTTTCTATTCCACATAGCTGTATGAATTTCAGGTCTATACACATGAACCAATTTTCCCTTATAACGGGAGTGGCTGGGTCAAGACAAAATACTCTGACTCTTTTGGAAAAGAAAATAAAGAAGAGGAGTTTCTCAGTCCTCTCGTTCCACCCCATTTAGTAGAATCTTACGATACACAGGATAACATGGAGGAAGTTTTCTAGCACTCCCTCCCTTAGGGGGAATTCATGTAAGTCCAAATAATTTTAATGAGATTACTAACTCGAGTTTCGTTCTTCGCCATTCAAAATGACCCCTTCTAGGCGCAGGAGACATGGAGAAAAAAACTACCCCATAAAC
>JAXCGZ010004003.1:92500-102599 GCA_037179515.1 Halocaridina rubra
AGAGAAGAGACAGGAATATCAGGACAGGTTGAGAGTGGCACATGACAGGGTGAAAGAAAGAGAAGTTGGGGAGTTAGGGGAGGAATGGGGGTTGATGAAAGAATGTTTTGTGGGACATGCAAGTGATGTGTGTGGAAAGAGGTTTGTTGGAGGTGGCATAAGGAGGGGCAGCGAGTGGTGGAATGAAGGGGTGAAAATGAAGGTGGAAGAGAAAAAGAGGGCTTTTGAGGATTGGCTGCAGTGTAAAAGTAGGGAGAAGTATGAAAGATATAGGGAGAAAAATGTGGAAACCAAGCGGAAGGTAGAGGAAGAGAAGACGTTGGCAAATGTTAGGTGGGGACAGGATTTTAGTAGGTCATATGAGCAGAATAAAAAGAAGTTTTGGAAAGAAGTGAAGAGAGGTAAGGAAGGATGAATCGAGGATGGAAGAGACAGTGAAAGATGTGAATGGACAGATGTTAAGAGGGAACGATGCAAGGAAAAGATGGGCAGAATATTTTGAGTGCTTGCTGAATGTTGAGGAAGATAGAGAGGCAGGTATAGTGGCAGTGGGAGGGGTTCATGGGTCAGTAATGGAAGATGAAAGTGAGAGAGAGATTACAAGAGAGGAGGTGAAAAGGGCATTGTATGAAGCGAAAACAGGTATAGTACCTGAAATGGATGGTGTGAGAGCGGAGATAATGAAAGAAGGGGGTGTGACTGCATTGGAATTTGTTAGTGAGAGTTTAAAATATGCTTTATGTTGTCACTGGTGCCAGTGAAATGGGTGATTGCCTGTATAGTGCTCCTATACAAAGGTAAGGGAGATATGTATGAATGCAGTAATTTTAGGGGTATAAATTTGTTGAGTGTGGTAGGAAAAGTGTATGGTAGGATACTGGTTAATAGGATTAGGGATAAGACAGAATATGTGATCGCGGAAGTGCAGAGTGGTTTTAGGAGAGGTAGAGGTTGTATAGATCAGATTTTTATAGTTAGGTAGTTATGTGAGAAATATTTAGCAAAGGGTAAGGATGTGTAATTTGCATTTTTGGATCTGGAGAAAGCATATGATAGAGTTGATAGAGAGGCTATGTGGAATGTTTTGATATTTTATGGAATTAATGGTAAATTGTTGCATGCAGTGAAGAGTTTGTATGAGGGCAGTTAGAGCTTGTGTTAGGGTAGGGAATGAAGCGAGTGAGTGGTTTCTAGTGAGTGTGGGACTGAGACAGGGATGTGTGATGTCACCATGGCTGTTCAATTTGTATATTGATGGAGTTATAAGAGAGGTGAATGAACGAGTGCGTGGTCGAGGTTTGAGAATGTTAGATGGGGATGATAACGAGTGGGAGCTGAATCAGTTGCTGTTTGCAGATGATACTGTGGTGGTGGCAGATTCAGAGGAAATGCTGTGTCAGTTAGTGTCAGAATTTGGAATGGAGTGTGAGAGAAGGAAGTTGCGAGTGAATGTGGGAAAGAGTAAGGTTATGAGGTGTACAAGAAATGAGGATGGCGCTGGATTGAATGTTATGTTGAATGGAAAGACACTTGAGGAGGTTAATCAGTTTAAGTATTTAGGCTCGGTTATAGCTGCAAATGGTGGAGTGGAAGCAGATGTGTGTCACAGAGTGAATGAAGGATGTAAAGTGTTGGGTGCATCGAAAGGAGTGATGTAGAATAGAGGGTTGGAAATGAATATTAAGAAAGTTTTGTATGAGAAAGTGGTTGTGCCAACTGTGATGTATGGATCAGAGTTATGGGGTATGAAAGTAAGTGAGAGACGGAAACTAAATGTGTTTGAGGTGAAATGCCTGAGGAGTATGATTGGTGTATCTTGATTGGATAGGGTTAGGAATGAAGTGGTGAGAGCAAGAACGGGTGTGAGGAGAGAAATTGCAGCCAGAGTAGAAATGAATGTTATGAGATGGTTTGGCCATGAGGAAAGGATGGATGATGAAAGGCTGCTGAAAAAGGTGATGAATGCGAGAGTTGATGGAAGAAATGCTAGAGGGAGGCCTAGATTTGGATGGATAGATGGAGTAAGGAGAGCCCTGAATGATAGGAGGATGGATGTGAGGGAAGCAAGCGAGCGTGCTAGGAATAGGAATGAGTGGCGAGCGATTGTGACGCAGCTCTGATGGGCATCTGCTGTTACCACGGGGCTGCATCTTACAAAGGTAGCCCTGTGGTAGGGGCAGTAGGAGGAGTTGGCAGTTGTGAAGCGACAAAGGTTGTGGAAGAGCCGGGAGGATGGGATGTGGCACTCCAGCAGTGCCATCTGAACGGTCGCTAGCTCCCTCGTCATTACCCATAGAGCAAAGTAATCCCCCTATTTGTTTTCCTTTCTTGATGTAGGCTACCCCCCAATTACAGGGGGAAACAGCTAAGGTAGATAGAATAGAATCTTTTGCCCTCCAACGAATCGCATTTTGTGTGACCGTACCGTAAGAGGCTGGGAGAAACACCTACCCTACATGAGTATGGGGAGAGCTTCCAAATAAAGAAGAAAATGAAATAAGAAGAGAAGGGGATGATAAAGAAGAAAAGGGAGAAAAATGAGAATTACAAGAAGAAGAAAATTGCCATGACATACTCGTATACCGACGATATATGCTTTAGACCCAAGTTCTCTCGCGTTATTCTTATTCACTAATTTAATTTTAAGCACATGGGAAAAATAAGCCAGTGAGCTCCTTTTAGTAGAGCAATATGGCGCTATCAGACGACTCTGTTGTTCAATTATGGTTTTGTGATGCTCACTCTCTCTCTCTCTCTCTCTCTCTCTCTCTCTCTCTCTCTCTCTCTCTCTCTCTCTCTCTCTCTCTCTCTCTCTCTCTCTCTCTCTCTCTCTCTCTCTCTCTCTCTCTCTCTCTTCTCCTCTCTGCAGGTCATGCAGGAATTTGGAAACTTTTTCATAATAATAATAATAATAATAATAATAATAATAATAATAATAATAATAATAATAATAATAATAATAATAATAATAATAATAAATAATAATAATAACAGTGATAATAATAAAAAAAAAACAACAACACTTATTAACTTATCCTACCCCTACAAAAATAAAAAATCAAATATCTCCCTGTTAAGATTTGCCTAATTATATTGCAGCTAATGGTGGGCCAATGAGGGTCGCAACCCATTAAATATAAGCTGAAATGGGTTTAAATAAAAGTAAATGGGATGGAAGGCTTGCCCTGAAAATAGGATCCGTGGGAACGCTGCAAGGAGTGCGAGAGTTCCTACGGGAATGGTCTTAGAGCCACTAATCTTAATGTATTCACGTGGCTGCTTTCCAATAACTACTAAACCTACGAGAGTAACTGAAAATAGTGCATCTCTAATCGATCATATCTGGACCACAAATCTTGAAGACAACATAAGTAATTACATAGTGTACACCGACATAACAGATCATTTCGCAGTATACTCCCAGTTTAAAAAAGAAGAACATAAATTTGATGCATATGTAGAAAAAAGACATTACTCTGATGATAATATAGCTAAATTTACTAGAGATATATCACATGAAAAATGGCAACATATCATAGACCTAAATAATGCAAATGGAGCTTTTAATAAATTTCACTGTACAATTAGAGATAAATTCCTAGACTGTTTTCCTCTAAGAAAATCGACTGTAAATAATAAAAACAACATATGCCCACACATAACTGCAGGATTAAAAAATAGTATCAAAGAAAAACACCGATTAGAAAGGCTTGCATCAAAATGGCCTTTATCTTTTGGAACCAGATATAAAGCTTACAGGAACAAATTAGTAACACTACTCCGAGCTGCAAAAAATAGATATTTTCAGGATAAGCTTTAGAAGGAACAAGGAAACAGCAAGTCCACCCGGAATACAATAAACAGCCTAATGGGAAGAAAACAAATTAATCATTCAAAGGAAATCAAATTAAAAAATGATAATGACCACTCTGCTAATATCTTTAATAATCATTTCTTAACTATAGCACAACCAACACAGGAACAACAAAATGTGCAACAAAACTCACACCGACAGTTTCTTAATAATCCTCCAGACTTTTCGTTTTACTTGTATCCTGTAACAAGGGAGGAAGTCACTAAATATATAAAAACCTTAAAACCAAATACAGCATCGGGATATGATGAAATTCCATCAAAACTACTCCAGGTCACTGCCCATTACATTGGTACCCCACTTACCCACATAATCAATCTATGTTTTCAGCAAGGATGTTTTCCAGACACTCTAAAAAGTACGAAAGTAATACCTATATTTAAGTCAGGCACTGTGGATGATGAAAATAACTATAGACCTATATCAATCTTACCGTCCTTAAGTAAAGTGTTTGAAAAAGCGATTGTTCACAGACTTAAAGAATTCCTTGACAAGTTCAACCTATTATCAAAAAATCAATACGGATTCTGTAATAATATGACCACTGACAAAGCAATAAGGAACTTTACAAGTGATGTTTATCAAAATTTGGAAAATAAAAACTTTGTTGCAGGGGTTTTCCTAGACTTGTCCAAAGCATTTGAATCATTAGACCATGATATACTAATAGAAAAACTAACTTGTGTGGGTATTAGGGGAACACCATTACAGTTATTTAAGAGCTACTTGAAAAATAGAAAACAAGCCGTATATTGTAATGGGAAAGCATCTTTGATGCAAACTATTGAGAGGGGAGTACCACAGGGATCAATACTGGGCCCATTGTTATTTTTAGTTTACATACATGATATTTCCAATGCTAGTAATAAATTCAAATATATTCTTTATGCAGATGACACCAATCTTCTCTTGCATGATAATAACCTTGCCCACCTGCATTCTGTTTTAAATAGTGAACTAGAAAAAATTAACAACTGGGTCTCTGTTAATAAATTAAAGCTAAATGTTTCCAAAACTGACTATATCTTATTTCAAAACAGATATGTAGTACACAATATTGGTCAAGTTAATATGAATGGGTATGAAGTTAAAAGAGTTGCTTGTAAGAAATTTTTGGGAGTAATTATTGATGAAAATGTAAGTTGGAAATATCATATTCAATCTGTCTGCTCAAAACTGTCCAAGACGTGTGGAATTTTGTATAAGATTCGCCATAACCTGACAAATGAGGCCTTAAAAAGCATATACTATTCCCTGTGTTATCCTCATATTGTATACTGTTTGTCCATCTGGGGTTGTACTTGGCCGTCAATTGTAAGGGATGTATTTGTGACTCAGAAAAGACTGATCAGAGCTATTACATATAGTGGAAAATATGACTCAACTTCCTCTTTATTCAAGGAGCTAAACTTGCTTAGATTTAATTACTTGATACAATATTTCTGTCTTATTATTATACATAGTGATGTAAATGATGACAGAAAATTATTTAGATTTATTCAACACAACCATGGAACCAGAGGTAACAATATAAATTTGATATGTCCACAGCCGAGAACAACCTTGTAGAAATTTTCTATTCACTGTTTTGGCCCAAAATGTTGGAATGCATTACCAGAAGATTTAAAAACAATAACTGGCACAACTTTATTTAAAAAGAAACTCAAACAGCATTTATTTACTAGGCAAAATCAAGCAGCTGTTGATTAATAATTAATACAGTATTGGTGTATCATTATGTCCAGGTTAAGGTCAGGCTACTGTTTTGTTTTATTACAAGATAAGTATGAGATTGCTATATTGGAGCTTTTGTTAACTATTGCCGTCATACTTTAAATTATGCGAAATGTATATTAAACTGCCTTGCCAAGGAGCTCTTGCTCAGCAGGCTAGTGCCTCTGAATATAATGTATATATTTATTCATGTATGTATGCTAAATATTTGGCAATAAAATCTATGACTATGACTAATCTGACTTTAAGGGTGACAGCCAGCCCCGCCCCCCTTTGGTACCCTTGGCAAAACACGCTTTGGATATGCACATTAAACGTCAGACACAGAAGCGTATTCGTATCTCTTTGCGAAATATCATGCTGTTGGCTTCTAAAATACATTTCAACACAAGGAATTATTATTATTATTATCATTATTATTATTATTATTATTATTATTATTATTATTATTGTTATTATTCTTGTTATTATTATTATTATTATTATTATTATTATTATTATTATTATTATTATTATTATTATTAATAATGTTATTATAATTATTATCATTATTATTATTATTATTATTATTATTATTATTATAATTATTATTATTATTATTATTATTATTCGTATCGTATCATTAATTGCTACAAACATAATACATATTTAGAATTTCGTCTGTGTTAAAGGTAATTGCTTGCAAGTAATAAAATATCATAATATGGAAAAATTATATATATATATATATATATATATATATATATATATATATATATATATATATATATATATATATATATATATATATATATATATATATATATATATATATATATATATATATATATATATATATATATATATATATATATATATATATATATATATATATATATATTACTAAAATTGACAATATATGAATTTCATATTACACATTTATGATTCTCTCGGACATACAAATAAAAATATTACTATAAGAAATAAAATAAAATTTATGGATAACTGAAAAAGAAACAAGCGTGTTCTATATATATATATATATATATATATATATATATATATATATATATATATATATATATATATATATATATATATATATCTGTGCTTCCTAATGCCATGCGGTGGGATTGAACACGGGGGTAGAGCAACAGGGCTTGAAAAAGGGGGGGGGTAATATGTGTAGTTTACAGCTATAAGGTATTAAAAAACCGACATATGAATAAAAAGCATTATTGATTTACAAAGTGTGCATTCTAGGCCATCTTAGAGTGAGTGGACTATTGTTTTGACTCTCTCTCTCTCTCTCTCTCTCTCTCTCTCTCTCTCTCTCTCTCTCTCTCTCTCTCTCTCTCTCTCTCTCTCTCTTTATTGCACTATTTCACTCTTATTTTATTATACTGACTGAATCCCCGTCTTCATTTACACTAAAGGGGGGTTTACACGGTCAAACGGTTCGTCGAACGCGGTTCGACAGACAAGTGTTTGAAGTGATGTTCGAACGTGTGAACGGTGTATTTGGTTGTCGACCACGTTTGTCGAACGTGTTCGACATCACTTTAAACACTTGTCTGTCGAACTGCGTCCGACGAACCAATTGACCGTGTAAACCGCCCTTAAGGGAACAATTAGACCCTTTTTATAGGGTTAATAGTCATCAGCAAATACGCGACGAGACGATCTATCTTGGCGAGCTGTCATTGGCTAAAAGCCAGAAACGTTTTGCTAAAGAATTATTATGTCTGGCCATCAGAAAACGCTGCTGCCAGAGGTATGATTCACATCACAACACCGCTGCCTGAGGTACGATTCACTACTGGAAAATAAAGGATGATTCTGAGGTGAAATTTGGCACATTAGAGGCACTACTTCCAGATGTATAGTAGTGCAAGGCATGATTATGAGGCGTCAAAATGAGGGTTCGCAGCCCGCCACGGTCTGAGGTTAGAAAGGGCATACAGTCAGGGTAACAGTTGCATCTGCCAAGACCAAAGTTTTTCTCAAGAAAGCACCGTCCTAGCCCTCCGTAGAAAAGGGAGTTTGTGACGGAAAACCGATCACACTACCTTATTTTCATATATAATTTACCTTATTTGTTTGGGTGACATATAATTGGGTGTGGAAACATAATGATGCTGGGGAATTAAAGCTGGATGCTATTCCTATAGGAAATCACCTACCCCCCATTTCATTGTCCAATCTATTCAGTAACAACACAAGAGGTTGAATGCTAATCCAACCCTGGGTTTGATTGAACGTGAGTCTAGCACATTTTTTTTTTATCCCTAATATGGTTCTGGCGAAGAGGTGTACTAGCAACCAAAATGAGTTGAATATGAGACCTTCTGTGAGAAAGTCAGGCCCTATATCGATTGAGCTAACAAAGAGTCGCACTGAGAGTAGTTCTGGTAAAGAAGAATTTCAAGAATATTGTCATCCGACCATTCACTTCTCCCGTCAGGGGTCGCCACAGTGGATCAATCCTCTCCATATCAACCTATCCGCTGCTTCCTCCTCTGTCACAACACACACCCTCATGTCCTCCTTCACCACATCCATAAATCTCTTCTCTGGCCTGCCCCTCCCCCTTCCGACCGACAGCTCCATCCTAAACAGCTTTCTCCTAACATACTCCTCATCCTTGCTCAGCACATGCCCAATCCACCTCAATCAAGAATATGTTTATTCCAAAAGCAGATTTAGAAATTTTATCGGCTTAAGCCGAGCTTAGAAACTCCTTAACATATTATTTGAGCAAGAGCATAAAAATCCACATCATGATATCTATAAAAATAAAGAGAAACGAAACATCACATCACTCCAAGATTAAGAATATAGAGGAACGAAACACCACATCATTCCAAGATTAATTATAGAGAGGAACAAAACACCACATTATTCCAAAATCCAAGGAAGAGAAAAGTACTAAAAAAAAAGCACTAGAAAATAACGTCGCCTTTGAAACAAAAAAAAAAAAAGAAAAAGAAAAAATAGGAATTAAGAATAAACGAAAAAAAACGAGATGCACCACATCACATCAGACACCCAGAAATAAAGAGGAACGAGAACATCCAGAAATGAAATAAGAAACGAGAACAGCTAAACAACTTTAGAAAAAAAAAATGAAGAGAGAGAGAAGCACATAGCTTTAGGACTAAAAAAAAAAAAAAAAAAAAAAAAAAAAAAAAAAATATATATATATATATATATATATATATATATATATATATATATATATATATATATATATATATATATATATATATATATATATATATATATATATATATATATATATATATATATATAAGAGTAATGACAGAAGCCCCCATAATTTCAGAAACCCCTCAAAAAACATAAAAAAAAGTAAGGAAAAAAAAATAAGGGACAAGAGAACCCCTTCTTTTCAGAAACCAAGAAATATAGAGAAGCGAGGTAAACCACATCATAGTAGAAACCCAGAAACACAGAGAAACCTTTTGCGTTCTCCACCTAGATATCACTAATTGTTAATATTTTGCCAACTTTCCAATCTCACCGTAACTTTTTTTTCGTAATTTGATCATCCCCTTTCAGAACTTCCTGTAATTCAATCAGGTCTGATTCTGAAACAATAACGAAATAGGGAAATGATACTAATAATAATAATAATAATAATAATAATAATAATAATAATAATAATAATAATAATAATAATAATAATAGGTATGATTATAACAATAATTTTAATAATCACAATAACAACAACAACAACAACAATAATAATAATGATAATAATAATAATAATTAAAAAAAAAAATAATAGTTATGATTCTAACAATAATTTTTATAATCACAATAACAACAACAACAACAACAACAACAATAATAATAATAATAATAATAATAATAATAATAATAATAATAATAATAATAATAATAATAATAATGTCGTATGACTTCCGTCATGCTGAAGCCAGTCCGTCATGCTGAAGCCAGAATCTGAAACTTGTAACAGATCTTGAGGGGTAACGGTTGGTCGAGGGCACAGAGATTTTATTACAATGTTTGTAGAAAGTGTCAAGGAGATATATGACCGGAACCGTGAGACTTAGGATCTGGCATCGAGAAGGGCAGGAAAGGCCAGGAAGTTAGCCATTTCCTAAACCACAAGAAACACAAACTTGTGGCCCGTACGTAAGTACATGCCCTGGAGAGATGCCCAATAGCTCCTCCCCGGAAGTAGGCGGGATTCCACTTGGAACCTGGCGTTGATTGGCAGGACTAGATATCCCTTGGTTTCATTGGCAGAATTGGATGTCAAGCCACGCCCTGCTCCTGGGGGTATTTCAAGAGCCACCCAGGGCAGAGACAGTTAGTTAGAACTTTGCCAGGGGCACGAATAGATCATAGATTGTGATAGTCATAGGGTGGGGGCATTGAGGCGTCGAAGTTGTGTTGTACTCTAGAATAAATATAAGCAAAGGAATTTACTGCTTGTCCATTTTACCTTGTAACCGTCAGGTACTA